>JZKD02S1851682.1:31404-54798 GCA_000966675.3 Picea glauca
GTGTGGATGAGTGCACATTCTTCTAGGGTGTAAAGTATTCATGGGGTATAAACATGGCTGAAAACAAAGACCTCTGAATCAAGAAGATAATCAGGCTCCACAACCAACAAAATATCCTCCAATACTGGAATTCACCTAAGAAGATTCATATCTTAGTTACACTTTTGGGCTCATGCCAATTTACAATTACATCAATCTTGGAAGGATCAATTTTCAATTGTCCTCCCCCTACAATATGACCTAAGTACACAAGTGCAGTCTTACCAGATTCACATTTGGACAATTTTACATACAACTTTTCCCTTTGCAAAGTATCCAATACTTGATTTACATGCCTTACATGTTCATCCCAAGTCTTGCTAAATATAATAATGTTGTCTAAATATACAATCACAAAATCGTCTAGAAATGGTTTGAATACATCATTCATCACACACATGAAAGTTTCCAGAGCATTACAAAGCCTAAACAACATAACTAACCACTCAAACAATCCTTGTTTGGTTTTAAAGGAAGTCTTCCATGCATCTTGTTCTGCAACCCTAATCTGATGGTATCCACTGCACAAATCCAACTTAGTGAAATAAAAAACATTCTTTAACTGATCAAGTAAATCATCTATACGAGGAAGAGGGTATCAATTTTTCACTGTGATTTTATTTAAGGCTCGGTTATCAACACACATTCGCCATGTTCCATCCTTCTTTGGCATCATCATGATCAAAGAACCACAAGGAGATGAGATGGGCCTGATGACCCCTTGATCCAATAATCTTTGTATCTGCTTCTTGATCTCTGTCATCTCTACAATTGACATCATGTACATGCCCGCATTAGGAAGAGGAGAATCCTACTGAAGATGTATTTCATGTTGGATTTCCCTCTTAGGAGGTGATCCATTTGGTTCCTGGAAAATATCATCATACTTAGAAACAATATCAATTAATTATTTCTTATGAGAAGGATCACATCTTTGGAAAGCGTCATATGTTTTGACATATTTCTCCCTTACGACCATGAGTACATATCTCTTATTAGTGTTTATGAGTCTCTTCATTTGTCTTGCACTAACAAGTGTTGTGTTTTACCTCATGCCATGGGATCTAAAAATATATTCCACTCCCCCCTTAGTAAGGTGACATTTGTTCTCATGACGAAAAAATACTGCTTTTGTATCATAAAGATAAGGACTCCCCAACACTATGTCACATATATCAAGTGATACAACATCTAAATCCACTTCATCAATCAACTTTGAAGAAATATCAAATTTGTTCCTACATTGCTTGGTGACATTAAGTTTTTCTTTATCACATACCCAACCAAGAGGATAAGGATTTGGATGTGGTTTAGTTTCAAAACCCATATTTTTGACAAGTGCTTCAGATATCAAGTTTACTTGGGAACCCATATCAAATAATGTATCTATCTTAGTGTGTTTAGATACAACTCTGATATGAAATAATTCATTCCTTTTCTTTCATCATCATGAGATTCATTATTGGAATTTGAACTAGCATGAAGGGAAACTTTACCTTGTACTCCAACCGCTGTGATCTTTCCTTTGTCTCCTGAATCAAAACCAAGATCTTGTTTCAATGTAGAAATGGTCTTTGTCTTCCCATTTCCACCGAATTGCTTCGGTCTCTTCTCTGGATGTAGTTTCCAACATTTTTCATCATCATGACCACTTTTCTTACAATGAGTGCAAGATGGTTTTCCTTCTCTATTTACAGTGGTAGCGTTCTTATCCTTCCTTTTAAACTTATTAAATGAATTATGTGGGAAATTGAAAGGTTTCTTTGTGGGATCTTCTTGAACATGCTTTCCCCTGTTCTCAAGGTGAGTGGCTTGCACACAAACTTCGTCAAGACTGGTGGGGTTAAACAATAGAAAAATATGACGAATATAATTGTGAAGTGCGCCAATATAATTCATTAAAGTTTCATAAGAATCCAAAGGAATGTTTAATGAAAGAGATTTCTTCCTAAATTCTTCCATGAAACTTTTTATAGTTTGACCTTTACTTTGTCTTAAATTTTTCCATTCCATCATTGCTTTATGTAAATAACCCAATGGATACAATTTCTTTCTTATCACTGATTTAAATTCTGACAATGAGGAAAGAATATTACCACACTTACTTCTGTCCTGAAGTTTTCTCCCCCACCATACGAGAGTGGTGCCTTCCAACCGAAGAGAATCCAATTGCACTTTAATTTCCTCTTCATCAATCTGTTGAACATGACAATATACTTTAACCTGTCAGATCCAATTATCCATCTTTTCAAGATTAGCATCTCCATTAAAGATAGGTAAATAAAATTTTATATCAATATTTAATAATGGTTTCTTAAAAGAAGCTTTATGGCTANTGACATTAAGTTTTTCTTTATCACATACCCAACCAAGAGGATAAGGATTTGGATGTGGTTTAGTTTCAAAACCCATATTTTTGACAAGTGCTTCAGATATCAAGTTTACTTGGGAACCCATATCAAATAATGTATCTATCTTAGTGTGTTTAGATACAACTCTGATATGAAATAATTCATTCCTTTTCTTTCATCATCATGAGATTCATTATTGGAATTTGAACTAGCATGAAGGGAAACTTTACCTTGTACTCCAACCGCTGTGATCTTTCCTTTGTCTCCTGAATCAAAACCAAGATCTTGTTTCAATGTAGAAATGGTCTTTGTCTTCCCATTTCCACCGAATTGCTTCGGTCTCTTCTCTGGATGTAGTTTCCAACATTTTTCATCATCATGACCACTTTTCTTACAATGAGTGCAAGATGGTTTTCCTTCTCTATTTACAGTGGTAGCGTTCTTATCCTTCCTTTTAAACTTATTAAATGAATTATGTGGGAAATTGAAAGGTTTCTTTGTGGGATCTTCTTGAACATGCTTTCCCCTGTTCTCAAGGTGAGTGGCTTGCACACAAACTTCGTCAAGACTAGTGGGGTTAAACAATAGAAAATTATGACGAATATAATTGTGAAGTGCGCCAATATACTTCATTAAAGTTTCATAAGAATCCAAAGGAATGTTTAATGAAAGAGATTTCTTCCTAAATTCTTCCATGAAACTTTGTATAGTTTGACCTTTACTTTGTCTTAAATTTTTCCATTCCATCATTGCTTTATGTAAATAACCCAATGGATACAATTTCTTTCTTATCGCTGATTTAAATTCTGACAATGAGGAAAGAATATTACCACACTTACTTCTGTCCTGAATTTTTCTCCCCCACCATACGAGAGTGGTGCCTTCCAACCGAAGAGAATCCAATTGCACTTTAATTTCCTCTTCATCAATCTGTTGAACATGACAATATACTTTAACTTGTCAGATCCAATTATCCATCTTTTCAAGATTAGCATCTCCATTAAATATAGGTAAATAAAATTTTATATCAATATTTAATAATGGTTTCTTAAAAGAAGCTTTATGGCTAGAATGATGAGAATGATGAGAATGCTTAGAGGAAGAAGAGCTAGAACTTGATGGTGAATATGGAGGCTCAACATTGTCTCTTCCAGCTCCTTGATTTACTAAAGCATTATCATCAACTTGTGCTTCCTTTTTCTTCCCTTTCTTCTTCACCCTCTTCTCGTAGTCTCCATACATTCGCTCGACCATTTCTGACATGTGATAAAAGACCATATGGAAGTTTTTCTCCTGTTCATAATGCTTGTCCTCTTCTGCCATTTTCTTCCTTCAGGATGCACGACCAACTTCGGGATTGAAGGTATTAAGAGTTACTTCACCCTGCTTATGCTTGGCCCTAGTAAGCATTCACACTCAAAAATTCAAGTCAAAGATGATTTCTATGATACCAACATGATCTAGGATCTTTTCATCGAAGTGACTTATAAAGAATTGTATTAAATGAGCATAAATTAAAATACACCATAAAGAAGAAAAAATATCAATAATGAAGAGACATAAACATCAAATCTGAACAAAAAAACTTTATAATGGAGTTCATCCCTGGTGGACTATGTCTTCGGGTCCTGCTCTCTAATGGTTATGCCTTTTTATTAACTCAACAAAAGAATTTGGAAAAATACATAAGTATACCTCATTTTGGAATTAAGATGCAAAATCTTTGCTCAAATCAGAAAAAAGACAACACCATTGAATTCGTGGCGTCGAATTACCCAAAAATCACTGTCTCCATGCCTCAATCCAACTCTGGCACTCCCACGCCCTTGAGAAATATTGTCTCAGTTTTTGTGCCTGCTCCATGCAATTAATTCTTTGTACTGCATCTCAAAATTTGTGCCTGACCGTACCGTCAAGCACCCTCCTTTTCCTGTCTGTGGGAAGACTCAACTTTTAAGAAAAAAGTGGTGCAGAGTAATCAACAGATTTCGTTGGCCCAACGATGTCAGATGCTATTGTTAAGGCCTTGGATAGGGGGAGGTCTCGGGGTCGAGCCCACAGGCCTCCCCTTTTAGGTTATTGTTATAACAATGTATATATATATATATAGTTTGGAAATTATCCAAGTTTGGATCACTGTTTGGATCTGTCGAAGCTTGTAGTTTGGCTGCCAGATTTGGCGGGGCTCTGCTAGATTTGGTGGGCCCGTTTTTATTTTTATTTTTGAAAATCCAATTTTGGGCCCTCATTGAGCATTTTCCCACTGCCACGTGGCAACCCATGAATGGGTCACGTGGCAGCCAACCATTGGCCCTCGCCAACCACTTGCACAGTCACTTGTGACATCACTTGCCATGTCATCTTTCCATGCCAGTCTACCACCTCCCGTATGGTCTACCACGTGGTTGTACGGATTGCCACATGGCACTTTTTCATTGGTCCATGGATTGACCTGAAAATGTCGAAAACAAGTGACAAGTGGTAGCCTCTAGTGCTTCCATGTCACCATGTTGACATCAACAAGACATGTGTCACCTTCTGCGTGTGCCACACATATTATACAGATTCTTGCGTCATCCGTATTGATGCTGACATCAACAGTACATATGATGACTCATCCATAATGATTGGGCTGAGTTGACCAAAACTTTCATTGCAAATATTTTTTGAGCCGTAACTCCATTTGATGAGTCGTTTATGTCGTTCGAAATATTACGACGTGCTCTTCGCGATGATGCCAATTTCACTGAGTTTTGAGGAATTTGATTTTTTTCCCTTTCTCTGTTTGTCGAGGCCATTCCGAGCTTCCTGATTTGCTTCTGCAAATTATAGGTTGTCCTTAGTATTCTTTGGATCCTTTTTGGATCAGTTTTCTAGATTTATCTCTCACAATACAAGCCTAATAATGTGTATTTGTTTTTCAACATATGAATCCTTTGTTCACTTACCACATCAGGTACGTAGACAGAGCTAATCGTTGGACTCGAAATCTCGCTTCGACAGCCTGAGCCATTTACACCCCCAACCATGTGTTGCTTCATACCAATGACATATGCCTCGATCCTTCAACCAATAACCAAGAAGAATATGCCGCTATCATTGGTATCCTCTCCGAGGCAAGTCACCTTCATATTTGTCACCTTAGCATTCTCTTAGATTCTCAGCTCATCATCCATTAGCTCAACAATGTGTATTGTGTATGAAATCCATCTCTTTATCTCAAGTACTTGCAATTCAAACTTTTGTTACGAAATTTTGAGTCTATCACATTTACTCATATTACTAGAAACCTCAATCAAATGGAATATCACATGGAAAATCAAGTACTAGATTGACGTTTATCACATTAAATGTACACATCAAATTCATCCATCATCTAATAAAAACAAGTATACCAACCATATCATCAAAACATCAAACGCATAAATGTAACCAAATGGTCTACTCATATATATATCATCAAATGTCAAATATGTGTTTGATACAAAAATACAATATGCCTTAGCTCCACTGGCTAGGCCCTCTCAATTAATCAGTCTATAAAAAATGGGAGGTCATAAGACTCCTATACATCACACAAAATCATGCTTAGCCTATGACATGTATCCCTATCATCTAGGGTGACCCTAATTGGGGTACATCCCCACCAGCTGGGGGATCCCCCTGTGGGGGAATATCTCTCGTAGGGATCCACCCAGTCATGGCGGCCCTTGCTACTGCTACATGTTGAACCAAGGATCGCCAATGAGGGTCCCCACCAATGCACCACTCCAGTACTCCCTCGTTCTCAATCCATGACCATAGGTCCTCTGGTACCCCATCTAGTATGACCTCGAACCATCGTTTCAACGTCTCCATCTCCAGGTCCCAGGACCCATCCTGCTCTCTACCATGCCCAACTATTTTCCACACCATAACTACATGGGATGGACCTTCCCTAGAATTGACATATCTGCGATGCCTCCCCGCTCTCCCCTTTGCATCTCGCTCGTCCTCTAAGCCCTATGTTGTGTCAGCCTCTCGACCGTTGGGCCCCACATATGCATATCCAAAGCAAAAATGATGCATCAATAATCAGGATATACAAGCATATCAAATAAAATCATATTAAAATATGTGAAAGTACAAAATTCTCACCTCTGTCACCCCACTCCTCACTCGGTGGCAATTGCATATCAGGGTGCTGTAAAAAATCAATCTCGTGATATGAAAATTCATAGAAAACCTGTGGAGTTTTCCACCAGAAACGATCAAACAGAGTCATAAAATACTATCCCACACAAGCCCCTCCCTGACATGGCAACAACTGTGCCCACCTAACTAACCTAGGCTCACGCACCCTAGGCAAGTCCAAAATCCCCTGCGGGCGTAGCAGTACCACCTGCTTAAACAGAAAGGCACATAAGATGGAACTAAAGGCGAACTCATCGCCCCTCACTTCCACACACCTATATAACTGGGATACCATACACTCATGCATCATGCGAKCCCATGTAAACATTYGTCCCCCCATCACCTGCTCGACAATAACCATTTGAGTGCTTGAGCTGCGTAGGGTCCCCAAGGACCCGTASGCCTGTACCACCATCRCACAAAGAAMTTGCATCTCCAAGGARKCAATAGAAGCTATGCTAATTGAACCACCACTCATGATCGTTGTCCCMAAGCAATAGCGATTGACCAATTCCCCCACACGCATCCCCGCAGGGATCCTAAGCTATGATGCTAAATCCRCTCCCTRAAAAGGSAGCCTTGTTAGAACATAAATATCAATCTCCACAGAGATGTGGATCTCCTACCACCGCACCACAAAKACCTGATGATATGGATGTCACATCCTCACAATTAAGTCCAGTAAYGCCTCATGTGACCAAATCAACGCACAGTAAAAGAATGTCAACAATCCRGCTYAGRATAAATGYCATTGGATGCAGGCATCCTCCCTCACCATCCTCCATAGAGACTCCCAGTCTCTCTCACTCCACTGAACTAGCATCCTCTCACATTGATCTTCAACCTGGATCCAGTCCAACATGTATGTTTTAGTTTTTCATCATTTATAACAACTTCCCAAACCCACCCAAAGAAAACTACATTTTTCCGTGCAACTGTTCCCCAAACAGTTGCACACTCCTACGTGACTGTTTCCTTGATAGTCACTCACTTCTGCATGACTGTTTAGCCAACAACAACGCATGTCAGTGTGAATAATAGCTTAACATTTGTGCATCAACTGTGCTCCTAAAACCTAGAAAGTCCTGCACATATGCGTGATGTTTCATATAACAGATGTGCATATGTGCGCAATTGTCCTTCCAACAACCGTGCACATTAGCGCAACTGTTATTTCCATAGCTACGCCCAACCCCCACCATGGACCGCATGGATGAAATTCAGATACCCACGTACATGTGTGCACTAGCAATCGATACAATTGCACACTATGTGTAGCTATATCAATTACATCTGTGCACATATGCAATGGAATCCCAACATCCCCCATGCGAAAATACTTCCTAAACCCTAAAAATATCATACGATCCTTCGTACAACCCCCAACCCCTCCCCAAATAACACCTAACCTATGCAGGAGGTTTTGAAGGCTTACTTGACTCTCTCATGGCCTGAATCCGAGCTCTTCTTCTCTCACAAGGATCACCAATGTCCAATCTCCCAGCTCACAAATCTCCACAACAACAAGTACAAATGAGGTGGCTATGTGGGCCCCATGCCCTTATATATAACCTTTTTCAAAACTTCCTCATGTCCATTCTGGAGCATTCAAGGTCTATTTAGCACACCATTCACACCTATGGGATCCAGAATCCCTCACCTTCACAATGATACTCTCGGATACTCATTTCATCCTAGAGCTTCAAGGACCCCTTTTGGCACCCTGGGCGCAGGTATGCATCCCATGCTCACATTTCATTATCAAGAAACTGTTATGTATATTTTATCATTAGATATTATTCACTTTGGGTATTTGATGTTTGTATGTGAAATTACTCAGTACAACAATATACAACCCATTAAGTTTTTGCCACCTTATCACCCCTTCAGGTATATGTTCAAAACTGGCATGCACTCACACCCTCTACCAATAGTTGCATATCCCAGTTACACCCCTTGACATTTATCCTTAGGATCCCCACACCCGACGATGTGGTACCATCACCTCCATTGCATAATGATACTCTCAACCAATAACATTCTCACCTCCATGAGTTGTCCCACATATATTTACCCTTTGACATATTAACACTCATGTTTTTCTATCCATTAGGATCAAGAGTCCTGGTCGTGTTACATCCTAGAGTAAGAATCTCATACTTCTTCCTCATCATCATTCTAACCACCCAATTATGGACTCCCATGTCATGTTCTCAGTTACATTAAATGCACCCTCACATTATCATTAACCCTCCATATCATCCAACATCAATTGCCCATTTGCAAACTCATGCTCCATTCATCTACTTGGTATAGAAACTAACCAATGGGGCCCCCACTGTCCACCAATATATACTTGTGCCTTGTACCATCCAAGCCATACTTCATTGGGGCACCCATTTCTGTAATCGTAATTTCAACCTCATTATTTATTCATTTAGTAATTGTATAAAGCATCTTTCAATTCTAGTAAGTACAATAGATTTTGGTCGTCACAACAAACGATGTTTTTTTTCCTTGGCATGCAACAAACCTTGTCGCCCTTGGTTGGGGAATTTTTACTTCCCTCATTACCTCTGTAAGATATTTGTACCTTGGCTAAAATTCTAACCATTACAGACACCCATTTCCCACATCGTTATATTTTTACCTATGTTACATTTCCTTATAGTCTCACCCACTCAACACAGTTTCACCCCATATCTAGTCGTCCCGTTGACACCAAATCGTGTTTTATGGTTGTTACCACACATCATCACCCCCCAACCAAGGGAAGTTCTTGAATTCCCTATATTTTAGACATTGTTCATGATTATCATCCCATTCACCTTCACCAATATAGTTTCTGACACCATTTTGATCAATCAGATGTCAAGAATCCCTTTGCTTCTTGCAGTCACATCACCTTTCGTTTCGACATCAACGAATTCCCAGAAAGGTGGCAATATATTTACTCTCATTCCATAGTCAATGAGTATCCTCAGATGACACTAAGAGAGTCCTCATTTCCCTCTGATGTCATTTATCCCCATGACATTCGACTCCAACACAATTTCATGTTACAGTGGATTGTACTTTGTGATCGTTGCATTTTTCAGTAGAAACCGAAGACCTATGAATTTGTTAGGCCATCAATGCCTCCGAGTCATTCACCACTCAATTCAGAGCTAGTCCAGTCATTAGAACTGTCATATGTTGTTTGTCATGCCCGTGAGGGTACTGCAGATGTCCACTTTTTCAACAGTTCCAGTTAATTTTATCCTTTTATGGTTTCATGACACATGCATGGGGCATGCTCGCCTTGTTTGTACAAAATTTTATGTTTTCGAGAATACCTGATACATATATTTTTGTCCCCTCTCCCTCCAATGGATTCCTCTCACTATCCCTCATGAAAAATTTCTCTCACTTCTATACAATGGCGTCATCAACAAAATAAACAATGATGTATTTCAGCTATAAGTATGCTCCTAACCTCACACATCAGGGGCCATATGTTATCACAAAAAAATCTCTCACCACAAACAAATACAATGAATGAAGAAATAGTTGGCACAATCACAACATACTCCCAATAAATATGGAAGGATTACACTCAATTTAGCAAGATAAGCACAAAAATATGCAAAAGTGGGTTGAAAGTCTATGTGTATTCAACACTTCCAACGCATGCACATCTGCATGGTCTAACATGGTGTACGACATGCACAGTTTCCATACTACACAACTGATAGACAAAAAACCTGCATGGTTTGCGAAAACCATACTACACAACTGATAGACAAAAAACCTGCATGGTTTGCGAAAACAATTCATTGATGATTTTGGTCAGGCCTCAACCACTTCTGGGATGGAGTGGATCTCCCACATACCCAAAATCGCCCCCGAATTCCTCTTTGGGATCACTGAAAAGGATGGGAGGTACATCCAAAGGCCTCCCATTCACATTTGAAACTAGTTTGGAAAAATCTTACGATCCTCTCTTATAAATAGAGGGCCATTGTATGAAAAAAATAAGAAGCAATTTGAGTATTGTTATTCTATTCAATTTTTCTTTGAGAAGCCATCTTTCTCCTTGAACTCTCCGAGCATTCATAGCTAGGGTTGCACCTGTCTCCTCTTGAGAATTTCAACCATCAATTCTTCACCATTGTATTTTCATTTTTAGCCATTGTTAGAAGAGAGAAAGATTTGTATTTGGGGACTCAAGAGCCTTCTCAAGGAGGAATATGGGGACTCATAAGTTTCCATATTTCTCCAAGGTGTTATCAATTCGAAGATCAGTCTCATTTGGTAGCTATTCCTTGTGTCTCTTTCTTGCATCTATTTTAGTTGTTCCATGCTTAGTTTAGTTTTATTTATTTTTTATTTACTTCTTTTTTTCTATTTAGTTGAGCCACTAATCAGGGATGATTTTAAGGATGAAAATTTATTTTAAAATGTAGAAACCTTGGCGAATCTTACAAATCCTTCATATGCCAACTATAAATGTTTGGCAATATTTTTGTAAAAATATTCATATTTCTAAATATTTTATATAGTTTTTATAAAATTTTGGCGAGTTTTAAGGTAAATTTTTTTTATCCTATAGAATTTGGGCGAATCATTTTTAAAATAGCAAATCTCATTTTTTGAAAAACCATGGAAAATTAGCCCATGAGCGAAATTTAGCCCCTAAAATCATCCATGCCACGAATCAACTAACAAAATGATATGATGTCTTTCTAGCCTAACTAGATAGTTAAGGAACCTATTTTTTCTCACCCAAGTGGAAAAAATAACCCAACACAAATATTATATCATCCACATATACCACTACAACAATCATATTTTGTTCTTTAATTTTGATATATAGATTACTATTAGTAGTTCCTCTCTTATATCCTTTTTGTTGTAGATGTTGATCAATTCTTGAGAACCGTGCTATAGGGGCTTGTTTAAGACCATACAGATCCTTCTTCAATTTGCATACCTAAACTCTTCAGGTTGTTCTATGTAGACTTCTTCTTCTAAGGTCCCATTCAAGAATGTTGACTTGACATCCATCTGATATATTTTGAAGTTTTTGAAACATGCAAATTCAAAAAACATTATGATGGCTTCTAATGTTTCTATTGGGGCAAAGGTTTATCCAAAGTCAATTCCTTCCACTTGGGCATATCCCTTGCATACTAGTCTGGATTTACTTTTTACGATCTTTCCATTTTCATTGAGTTTTTTTTTGAATATCCATTTGGTTCCTACCACATTTTTATCTTTAGGTTTTGGAACCAGTTCCCAAGTCTTAATTTTATCTATTTGATCAAGTTCCTCATTCATTTCTTTTATCCAATCCTCACTTTTACAGGCTTCTACAAAATTTTTAGGCTCTATTAGAGAAATCATTGCTTGTTCTTCATATAATATTTTTATCCTTGTTTCTACTCCAAAACTCTTGTCTCTTATAATTTGACTTTCTAGATGATTATTTTGAACCCTTTTTTATGTTGTTTTTGGCATGGGTGTCTCTTCTTGAATGTTTTCTTCATCACTATGTTAGCACTCCGTAAATATATTTGGCTGATAAAAAGACGGCGAAGGTAACTTTTCCAACCAACTTTGAGACCCGAAACTAGCCTTTCGGATCTGAAGAGGGCTCTCTCAAAGAAAGAGACACAATACATCCGACTATCACAACTATAATATTTTCATCAAATCACAGGACCTTTGCATTAAATTTTAGTCAAAAAACTCACATTACATACAATAGCAGTCATTTTCTCAAAATTGCCAACCAACCTGGCTTACATCGAAAAGATAAAATATATAAGCGAGGGTGATGCTTGGGATGCCTTGCTTTCTAATTGCTAACATTAAACTAGGAAAAGACTGCGCCACATGCATCAGAGACTCTTCATATGACACTATCCAAAAATAGGTAACAATTACACCTGTCTACTAATGAATCCCTTCAGGTTCGCCATGGGGCCTGATCATCGATCAGAATCCGACGTAGGGAAAAATGTGTCGCTGAATCTCTTGATCGGGTATCCTGGAAAACATGTGTCTGTAAAAAATTGTTGTTTGCAATGTTGGTTTCATTTCCTGTTACATGCCTATTTGCTGGAGAGATGCATGCAACAAACAACTGTTCAATTATCTCAACCATTATAAAAAATGGTAATATGCTTCAGAGGACACGTATCACTCAAAAACTGCCATGAAGAAAAATTCCACCCATTAAACTTTCTCTTTTTGTGCGCTGGCAAGAGCCACGCAGATTTCCTGTTCTGTCGCTCCACATTCTCTGGGATTCTCTGTGTGCTTCTCTTCTTCCAACCTTTTCGCCTCTCGCAACTGGACAATAACATTCTGCGCCTCTCTAATCTTCCCTTTCATCCATGCCACGTTCCCTCCACTACTCTGTGCAGCAGATGCTTCCGCAGTCTTTGTCGCTAGCTGTCTCTTTAATTCCCTGTTCTCTTGGTAAATCTCGGTAATAGCCAACTTTGATTTCTCCAGCTACTGAGATGGATTTTCCTCATTCACTCCCACGACGTCAGCTTTACTTGTTCTGATCCTGCATTCCCAACTCAGTTTCCCAGCAGGTCCTGGATGGATGACGCGTCCGAGTAGTCCTCCAGATGCCACTCTGACATGCGGTCCTTATGGAATTATAGCCTTCATGACCTCCTCATTCTTTCTTGGCCTGCCCCTCCTCCAAGGTAGTTGTTGTTTGGAGGAGGAGGCTCTTGTCGTCTCCCTCTCCTATATGAATCCATCTATTTCAGATGTTCCATGACTTGATTTGGTCTCTTCTGTAGGTGAAAGAATGATTTCTTCCACGTCTTTGGGAATGGTTGCTGCGGGTGCAAAAGAATTCCAATCTCTTTGAGGTTCGGACCTCGCAGTTTTGCCTCTTCACGTGCCCTTCCCTATGCTTTGAGAGGCCACCATGGTGTGACCAAGGTATACTCTATCTGTAGTGTTTTAAATGAATGCACCGGGGGACGATTTTGAACCATCTGAATTGGCAAAGGAAAACCATGAAAAGAGCTTAGGGCTGGTTCTATGACTGGAGGACACACCAAGCATCTGATATTTATAAAAAATCGACCAAGAGAGGAAAAAATGATGGAAACTAATGAATTTATGGCGATGATATGTTTCAAGTCAAATTTCAGGTTGTTCATGGAAAATCCGCACGTGTGGAATGCAGGTGATACGGTTTGCTGTGCATGTATTAATACGAAAGATGCGATTTTTCATTCCTTCGGCCTTCATGGTGGAATGATAACAACTGTGTCACTTGCTGATGCGACCTTTATTAACCACTTGACTTGACTGGGGTATGTAGAAACTGGCTTCTTAATAGGATTCGACCTTTTGGGAAAAGACATGCCCGTACCACGTATGCAGTTTCTGACTCTAACACCCTTTCCCATTTCCAAGGGCCAACTGGCCATTTGATCACTTCAGCCTCACGTTGTTACGTACTTGACTTCACATGTTTGGGCACATGGATCATTACGTAACTCAAAAACGACTTTAAATGGAAAGAAAAATGGTAGCGTTAACAATTGGCTCCAACGGGGATGTTATCCTCCCTGTGAGGTAGGAAAGAAAAGTAGACCAGGTGCCTGACCATTGGGATTTATTTGACATCTAGACACTAATTAATATAAACGACAGACGAAAAAAACAAACTAGACTCGATGACACAACTTCTAAGACTTCAGCATAAACTCAGGGCCTTCACTTCAGGCTTCAATTCATTGCTGACCTACTGACTCGACTCAATTTAAACAACTATTTATAATGACAAATGACTTAAACAAACTTTATTTCATTAGGTAAAGTTTGAGGAACCTGCCGTTTATAGGCCCCCAACCAAGACACTCTCCATCCAGTACTTTCAAGAAATAAGAATTATCTCCATAGTACGCACCGATTTTGTACGACCCTGTCCAAAGGTGATTGAACTTTCCGTGTTTTCCTTTATCTTCATTTATTGCGTCCCATCTCAACACCAAATCTCCCACCTGAAGATATTCCTGCTTGGAATGTTTGTCAAAATATTTCTTTATATTCTCCCGATAGAGTTGAGATCGATTATACACTTTCTCCCTCACCTGCTGCGTGTGAATCAACTGTTTTATCCTCCTTTGTATATCATTTGGCTTAGCCTCCAGCTCTTGCAACAATTTCCTAACGGGTGGTCCCAATGCGAGTAAACGATCTGAAAAGGTGACGTTGATATGGACTTTTTGGTTGTAATCCGATCTTCCCACAATGCGTAGATAAGCTTCTTATGCCAGGCTCTCTTTTTGTCTTGCAAGAGCCTTTTGATGATTATGGTTAGTCTCTTATTCAAGGATTCTGCTAACCCATTTCCCTATGGATAATATGCCATGGAATGCCCCAAGGTTATGTTATAATCCTGACAGAAATTCTCCATCCTTTTAGACTTGAACACGGCCACATTATCTGTTATGATCTTAAGAGGACACCCGAACCTTGAGAAAATGTTTGTATCTAGGAACTGTATGATGACCGCGTTAGTGGCTTGGTTTTTGGGGACTGCCTCAATCCACTTCATAAAATAATTGGTGGTCGTGAGAATCCATTTATGCTACATGGAGGATGGTGGGTTTATCTCTCCTATGAAATCTAGGCCCCACTTCATGAAAGGCGCTTCGACTGAGACCGAATTTAATGGAAGATGCTGTAGCTTTCTTCTCCCGTCGAAAATATGGCACTCGTAGCAGCTGGAGACCTCTTTGTATATGTGAGCGAAAATCGTCGGCCAATAATAATCAACCCTCAAGATCTTGTGCTCGATGGTCTTCCAATAGTGGTTCCCCCCACAGTCACCTCTGTGAAATTACTATATGGCCTGTTTAGCTTCGTCTTCCAACAAACAACTTAACAATATTCCTCCGACATCTTTCCAATACAGTGCATTATCCAAAACATAGAACTTAACCACCTTAAGCTTGAGGAATCTTGTCTTAGTATTGCTCACGCCTGGAGGGGCCTTGATATTTTCTAAAACATATATGATGTCTGCATACCACGACGAATCAATGAAGCTTTGAGGTATCTGCGCAGCTTTTTCTTCTTGAGGACACTCCAATAGATCGACAATGAAGTTCATACCTACAACGTCACAGTCTGCCTGCGCCATCAATTTCATGAGGCCCTGACCCTTGATAAACTTTTTCGGCTTGATCTCAAGTTCGTATTCTAACATAGAGACTATCCACTTTCCTCTCCTTCCTTCCGGATCAGGCTGAGTTACGATGTCCTTTACTGAACTGCTGGGTACACAGGTGATGACATGGGAGTGCAAGATGTATGTCCTGAATTCCTTCAAATATTTTACTAAGGCATACACTTTCTTTTCCATAATGTCATACTTTAGGAGGGCATCGCACAGTGTTTGGATGAAGTAGGCTATGGGTTTCTCGAAATTCTATTCGTCCTTCTGCAACAGTACTCTGACGATAGTGTGTTATGAGGTGAATGAAAAAAGGAGGAAATCCTTCGTAAAGTTCGGGTTGGCTAACACCGAGGCTTTATTCAGAGCCACTTTGATATCTTCTAAGGACCTCTTGGATTCTAGGTTCCATTTAATATCGTTTCCCTTCCTGAGAATACAAGCTATATGTTTTATGATTTCTTCCAGGTTTGGGATAAATCTCCTCAAAAAGTTCACCTTACCTAGGAAAGATTGTACCTCCATTTTACTGCGTGAAGTGTCAATATTAAAGATCCTTTCAACCCTACTGGGGTCTATTTTAATACCTTGTTTGGGAATTATGTGCCCTAATAGCTTGCCTTCTTCCACCATGAAATGAGATTTCTTTGGATTTAGCGATATGCCGAACTTTCTGCACTTTTGGAAAACCCTCTTCAGGTGCTCGAGGTGCTGTTTATCAGAGGTAGAATACACTGTGATGTCATCAAGGTAAATTATGATGAATTTTTCCTTCTCATCGGCAAACATGATGTCCATTTCCCTCTGAAAAGTGGCACCAACGTTCATCAGGCCGAACGACATTTTGACGTACATGAACGTTCCCCACAGAGTGGTGAAGGTAGTCTTCTCTCTGTCGTTCGAGTGGACCATGATTCGGTTATATCCCGAGAAACCATCCAACATGGACATATTTTGAGATCCCACTACCTTTTGCAAGATGTAGTCCATTTTGGAAAGGGGGTAGTGTTCCTTGAGAGACACCTTATTCAAATTTTGAAAGTCTACGCACAATCTAATTTCTCTGCTTTTCTTTCTCACATGTACTAAGTTAGCTACCCACTTCGAGAATATTAAGGAAAAATGATTTTGGCATTGAAAAGATTATTCACCTCTTTCTCGATCATCGTCAATAACAGGGGTTTTATCTGTCTCAGCTTCTTTTTGAAAGGTTTCTGATCTTCCTTGAGAGGGATAACATGTTTGATCACCTTTGTGTCATACACTTTCAGATCATCGTAGCTCCATGCAAAGATGTCCAAGAAATATTTCATGAGATTTATGTAATCCTTATTAACCTTTGGACTGAGTGTTTTTGATAATTTTACCATCTTCGTCTCTGCCTCCATCCCGATGTTGCAGTCTTCCATGTCTTCTATGCTTGCGGTGATCTTGGGGTTCTTAGCCACATCATTTTTGTCAAACATTTTTTCTAGCGGCATGAACCCCTTTGGAATAATACCGTTCTTCAGTTGTATTATATCGCTTCCTTCGATCTGGTTCTGGAAAGGGTCATCGTCACTTCACGCATCTGTGCCCTCATCTTCGTCGTCGTAGTATTCCCCATCAATGTTTGTGTTAGTGAACTCGTCGCTCATGAGGAGGAACCTCTCCACTTGCTTGTCATCGTCAAAAACCTGCCAGTGTTTGATGTTGTCGGGTACTTCCAGCCTGTGCTTGACCTGGATTTCATATATTTTATTTAGAATAATTGGAATCTTGAAAACCGAGGCCAAGGTGGCCAATGCGTCGACGATCTAATTTTTTTCTCTAGGGATAGTAGTCAGGTCGTACTCCGAAAATCCTTTGAGAAGGTCCAAACCCATATTTTTGTATGCATGCAGCCTGGGGTGTTTGGTCTAATACATACCCTTCACCTAATTTATGATCATCTTAGAATCTCTATGCACTGCTATCCTCTGTGTGCCTAGTTCTTTCAAAAATTGTAAGCCCAAGATTAGCACTTCATACTTGGCCATGTTGTTAGTGCATTCAAACGCGAGCTTGTATGAACACATATTTGTTCTTGCTTTAGGGGGGTTCACCCATATACCAGCCCCAACTCCTTCTCGGTTGATTGTGCCGCCAAAACTCATGTTCCAAACCCCGTTTTCCATGCGGTCTTCTGGATCGATGCCCTCTATTATTTCCTGCACGGTTTCCTCGTCAGTTTTTGTTATGGCCGTTGATCCCTCCTCTCTGAAGCTAAAATCATTGTAGAATATAGAAGAACCTACTTCGATGTCGATGATGTATATAGGATGATTGTGGGCCTACGTCTTGCTGCTTACCATATATTTCAGCAACACTTCTCTATACAACCTTCTGTCGTGGCCAAAAACAGGGATAGTGGTGTAAGTCATATCGATCTGCAACGTGCCCTTCAACTTCACAGCCCACAATCTTGAGTGAAACATGCCGAACTTCAGGGGTATGTCTGTGATGACTATGTCCATGACCATGTTCTTGAGAGGGATCTGAGCCAATGATACAACCAGGTCTTTGATAAGGCCCAAACATTTGACTTTCATCGAATCGAAGGAGAAAAGTTCCTTGTAAGGTCTAGTGACTTCTAAACCCAGCTCGTCCATGACCACCTTCAGCATGAGATTGTGCGATGTGCCATAATAAAGCATGGAGTTATACAAGTTCATATCATGGATCTTCAGACTGACATAGAAAGGGGGGGCATCTTCATCATCGCTTGTCTCTTCGACGCGCGAGCCAAACAAGATGGTGAGGTGGTTGTCTCGAACGTTCAGAGTATCAGGGGTCCCTCCCACTTTCAACATTTTAATGATTTGTTCCTGACACTTTCCCTTTCTAATAAGCTCATTAAATGGGATGAAGATTTTGATTTTGTCCATTTCGAGTTCAAAATTGAAAGGGGGACAGGTTTTTTCTACCTCTTTTCCACTCATCTCTCGACCTGTCTCCAGATCTTTTTTGGGGACTTCCCCCTTCGACTTCGCCTTCTCGGCTACGCTATTCAGTCTCGATTGGCTCATGGACGATGTGTTCGCTATAGGCTTCTTTGCAAAGTCTATTTTTTTCGGCTCGGCATGTACATCTTTATTCTGGAGGTTGTACTTCTTCTGGAACTGCATGATAGAATTCAGATAACCTTTCTTGAATTCCTCCATCTCCCAATATGGTGCATCATTTGTTTCGAGTATCATACCATCATCGGTTTCCAGTGTGAAATATTTGTTTTGGCTCATATATCGATCGTGTTCGCTCTTTTTCAAGAACACGCATGGGTTTTTGTCATCACAACAATGCATCTGATCGTTGAAAGACTGGTCAAAATCCTCATCTGCGTAATTTTTCTGGAAAGGAGGTCTCGTCTGTTGGTCACCTGGGTCTCGCTTCTTGATTTGAGGAATATGACCCCTCCGGAGATTCTGATTTCTGGGTTGTGGGTTGTTTTGATCTTGCGCAACATGCCTATTTCCCACGAACATTCTTTCCATCAAATTTTCCATGGTCTTCATTATCATGTCGAATTTGTCGTTTGAGGACCACGATGTCGATGGATGTGCGTCCCCCTAGGGTATTTTGTCACCCCGATTGAACTTTGGTTTGATTTTTCCCAACGCCATCATGTTTACTTCAACCTCGGCAACGTTACTCATTATGTCATTTAGACTCGCCGATCTCCTTTCTCTCAGTAGCAGAGAAAATTCATTGTCAAAGGAATCTGCGTACCACAACTACGCAACATCGAGAGGGGGATTTACTTCAGCAGAGATGGAATTGTATACCTTCAAAAAATGAGCCGAGAATTCCTGCACCGTTTCCTTCGGTGCTTTCTTCATGTTATTTTATTATGTTAACAACTACAAAGGATTTTTCTTATCCCCTCATTTGTTTAGGAAATACCTTTCGAACGCTACGAAGTCCTGAATGCTCACGAGCGGGAGGGCCTTAAACCACTTTCTTATGTATCCTGAAAGGTTTTATGCAAAAAGCCTCATTTTTGCATCTGCATAATCTACCTCCTCTAGGTCGACGAAGTCATTAAACCAGTCCATGTCTTTCTCGGCGGAAACATTTCCCTCAACATCATAGAGTCTGATTCTTTGGCTGTAATTATGAGGCAAGTCGTGTAACTAAGACGACAGGATGAGGGGAGCGAATCTAGCAGCCATAGCCCTAGAAGAATATGGGTTTTGGGGGATATTATTTGTCACCAGGGCTTGGAAAAGTTTCGGGTCAAAAACAATCTTGTCCAAACCAGTTTCTGACTTAGACCTAAACAAAGTTTTCTTGAAAAGTGCGTCAAACTCTAGGTCATCAATGCTCTGTGCACTGTCTTTTGGCAAGAAAAAAATTTGGTTCAAGAAATAAAATAGGTCTGGCGCTTGCTCTCTATCTTTGCACAAAATATTCTTGGGGTCGTACACAATCTCAGAGGGATTTGGGTCAAGATTCACTCTGGTGTAAAAATTTTGTGGAGCCAGGTTTCTTGAGTAGTGCTACTGGGGGCTATTGGCTTGTTTGGACTGGAGTCGCCAGGGTAAAGGTTTCAGCCGGTATGGGGGTTTGTCCCTCTGTTATCCTCAGGGGTCAAACTATAACGTTTTTAATTCTCCCCAGGAAAATATTTTCAACTTCGTCCTCGACAACAGTGCCGAAATTTTAGCACTCCATAAATCTATTTGGATGGTAAACATATGACAAAGGAAACTTTTTCAACCAACTTTGAGACCCAAAACTAGCCTTTCGGATCTGGAGAGGGCTCTCTCAGAAATGGCACGGTCTCTACGCAGAATATGACTTTGAAAACAATGGCTAGATTTAACACCGATGGTAAAATGGTTTCTGGTTATATTGGCGCAGAAAAGTAAAACTTGGGCTACGGGGTCGATCTGAGGAAGATATGGAACAAATGACTCGATGACTGGATTCGAGATGATAAGGCTAGGCGAGCAACAACCTTTAGTGTAAATCGTAAAGTGTGGTGAGAGAAAAAACACAGAAAGTAACTCAAGAGCGCTGCTGTGGACGAATTCAGAGTTAGCTTGAGAGGAAAACATTTTGTCTAAGTGGCGTGAACAAGGGGCACTATACAGAGAATCCACAGGTTCAAAAATTCATTCTGAAATAGACAGTATGAGATATGAAATAAAAGGTAACAGGAAAAAACATACGTAAATAAAGAGACACAATACATCCGACTATCACAACTAGAATCTTTTCATCAAATCACAGGACCTTTGCATTAAATTTTGGTCAAAAAACTCAGATTACATACAATAGCAGTTGTTTTCTCAAAATTTCCAACCAAGCTAGCTTAAATTGAAAAGATAAAATATATAAGCGAGGTGGGCTGCCTTTCTTTCTAAATGCTAACCTTAAACTAGGAAAAGACCGTGCCACATGCGTCAGAGACTCTTCGCATGGCACTATCCAAAAATAGGTAACAATTACACATGTCTACTAATGACTACCTTCAGGTTCTCAATGGGGCCTAATCATCGGTCAAAATCCGACGTAGGGAAACATGTTTCGTTGCATCTCTTGATCAGGTATTCTGATGAACAAGTGTCTGTCAAAACTTGTTGTCTGCAATGTTGGTTTTGTCTCCTGTTATATGCCTATTTGTTGGAGAGCTATGCGCAGCAAACAAATGTTTGATTCTCGTGACTGTTATAAAAAATGGTAATATGCTTCAGAGGACGTGTATCACTCAAAAACTGTCATGAATAAAAATGCCACCTGTTAAACTTTCTCATTTTGTGCGTTGGCAAGAGCCACGCATATTTCTTGTTCGGCTGCTCCGCATTCTCTGGGACGCTCTATGTGATTTTCTTCTACCAACCTTTGCACCTCTCCCAAATGGAAAATAATGTTTTGTGCCTCTCTAATATTCCCTTTTAGCCACACCATGTTCCCTCTACGACTCTATGCAGCAGATGCTTTCGTGGTCTTTGTCACTAGTTGTCTCTTTAATTCCTTGTTCTCCTGGTAAAGCTCGGAAATAGCCATCTTTTCTCGCTTCAACTACTGAGATGACGTTTCCTCATTCATTCTGGTAGTGTCAACTTTCCTTGTTCTGATCCTACATTCCCGGCTCGGTTTCCCAGCAGGTCCTAGCTGGGTGACGCATCTGAGTAGTCCTCCAGCTGCCACTTTAACGCGTGGTCCTTCTGGAATTATAGCCTTCATGATCTCCTCGTTATTTCTCGACCTCCCCTCCTCTAAGAAAACTGTTGTTTGGAGAAGGAGGCTCTTGCTATCTCCCTCTCCTGTATGAATCCCTCTATTTCGGTTGTTCCACGACTTGATCTAGTCTCTTATGTAGGTGAAATAATGATTTCTTCCACATCTTTGGGAATGGTTGCTGCGGGTGAAAAATAATTCCAATCTCTTTGAGGTTTGGGCCTCGCAGTTCTACCACTTCGCATGCCCTTCCATGTTCTCTGAGAGGCCACCATGGCGAGACCAAGGTATACTCTGCACACAGTGTTTTAAACGAATGCACCAGGGGGCGGTTCTGAACCAACTGAATTGGCAAAGGGAAACTGCGAAAAGAGGTTAGGCTTGGTTCTATGACTGGAGGACACACCGAGCATCTTATATTTATAACAAATCAACCAAGAGAGGAAAACATGCTAGAAACTAATGAATTTATGGCAACGAGATGTTTCAAGTCAAATTTCAGGCTGTTCATGGAAAATCCCCATGTGTGGAATGCAGGTGATATGGTTTGTTGTGCATGTATTAATACGAAAGAAAGGATTTTTCATACCTTTGGCCTTCATGGTGGATTGATAATAACTGTGGAACTTGCTGACGAAAAATTTATTAACCACTTGACTCAACCGAGGTACGTAGAAACTGGATTCTTAACAAGATTCGACCTTTTGGGAAAAGACATGACCGCACCATGTATGCAATTTTTGAATCTGACACCCTTTCCCATTTTCAAGGGCCAACTGGCCATTTTCCAACTTCAGCCTCATGGTGTTACGTACCTGACTTCACATGTTTGGGCGCATGGATCATTATGTGACTCAAAAATGACTTTAAATGGAAAGAAAAATGGCGGTGCTAACACAATGTATGGTTCATTTTCTTGTAGTTCTTCGGTATCTTCTTCATTTTGTGATTCACCATCTTATTCATCATCACTAGTTCTTCTCCATTCATCAATTTTTGTTTCATCTTGAGATTTGATTTTTCTCAATTTTAGATCATCTATTTTTACATTTTCACTTTCCACTATTTTGTGCAATCTTAAATTATAGCATTTGTAAGCCTTTTTGTTAGGTGAATATCCCAAAAATATACCTTCATCTGATCTAGATTCAAATTTTCTTAGATTATCTTCATCCCTCTTGATGTAACACTTACTTCAAAAAACTCTAAAATATTTCACAGATGTTGGTCTTACAAACCACAATTCATAAGGGTTTTCCTCATGGTTAGCTCTCAGTTGTGTTCGGTTAAGTATGTGAACTATTGTATATATTGCATCTCTCCAAAATTTTCTTGGAAGCTTGGCTTCATTCAACATAGTTCTTGTAGCCACTTGAACACTTATATTTTTCCTCTCCACAACTCCATTCTTTTGAGGACTTCTTGGAG
>JZKD02S1851682.1:69606-81613 GCA_000966675.3 Picea glauca
GATGAAGTTCCAATCCTTGATGAGGAAAACTATTCTACTTGGAGAATAGAGATGAGAGTACATTTGAAGGAAATGGGAGAAGCTATTTGGAAGGCAACCATTGGTGGATCAGTTTCATTGAAGAAAAAGTCAAAATTTGTAGCTCAAAGGGAAGGAAGGAAGAATGATGCATAGGCTCTCAATACCATTCTTAGTGGACTCTCAAGCCCTATAAAAGAGAGCATGGGACAATGCACTTCCGCCAAGTATCTATGGCTAAATCTAGAGGAGACATATCAAAGCAAGAAGGAGAAGGAAGATATTGAATATCACTCCATCAAGATCATTAAAGGTAAAGAATCTCCAAAAAACCTTGATTGTATTATTTCTAAATGTGATCTTGAAAAAATTTCAAATGAAGATAAAGAATCAAGTGATGATAGCACAAAGGAAGATCTTGAAGACATTTCAAATGAAGGCAAAAAATTATGTGTTGATGTTGGCAAAAAGGAAGATCGTGAAGATATTTCAAATGAAGGTAAATAACCCTAAAAAACCCTTGATTTCAATGATGATGATGAATTTTTCTCTACAAGTGAAGAAGAATATCTAGAAATAGTTTGTGTAAATTTTGATGGTAATTATCCCATGAAAAGAATAGAAGAAAAACTATTAAAACTTCAAAAGGAAGTTGAAGAGGGTTTATATAGATATAAAAGTGATCATTATTATATAGACTATAACTATCTTTTAGATAACACTAAGAAGTTTCTTAGGAGGAGTCTAAGGCACATATTGAAATTAAAGGAAATGCTGAAGGAACAAGAAGAGAGTAATAAGACTCAATTAGAAGAAAAGGAAGAAGAGATCACAAGACTAAAGAATGGAAAAGAAAATATAAATGTAGATGATGAGATTAGAAAATTTTTTGAAACCATTGTCCATATCAAGACCCAAATTGAAGAGGCCAAAAGAATAGATTAACTATTGAAGAATAAAATAAATGAAAAGGAAGAGTCATGTTGTAAGTTAGAAGCTGAAATTGTTGACCTTAGAAAGAAGGTAGAAAATTCAAACAAATTCTTGAATAGCTCACGAATCTTGGATGAGATCTTGGAAAGTCAAAGACCACCATGTGATAAATCAGGACTTGGATACAAAGAAGAAGCTACATGTCTGCCCTTCACCAAGTTGTGGGAGATACTTGGTCATATTTGACCATTTTTGGGACTTCGACACCCTATCAAAGGAAGCGTGCAAGATGAATAAGAGATCATGGGATATCGGTCCACTTTTGGGCCCCTTTTTAGGGTTTGGGTTAATGTAATGGGAAAGGGATGTCGGACTGTGGGTTTACCCATGCTTAGGCCCACTTTTGTATGTATAAATAGATGTTTAGGCAAGGTAGAAGAGAGACGATGGCTTAGTGCTAGTAATTAGATCTGTGTAATCAAATGTGGATTTTAAATACTCTATGCATGATTGTAAGAGACTTGTAGAGCTCAGCGTAAGTTGTTGTAGGAGGTTGTGAAAGGATTTGTGCTGAAGTGCAAGGAAGAAGGTTCCAGCGAGCTGTGAAGATCTTATGTCTTGTGCAGAGTAAGGGTTGTTGAGGCTCTGTGCTGTAACTGCTTGACTGAGATAATAAAGAAGAAGATTTGGTGGACGTAGCCCCAGGGTGGGGGTGAACCATGTAAATTTGTGTGTGATGCTTTGTGCTTTGATCCAATGTGTTTACTTCTTCTTCTGCTAAGTGCTTTGATATTTGTATGAAAATCTGCTTATGCTTTGTGCTCCTAGATGTGTATGAATGTTAGATCTGATGTGTATGAAGATTATTAGTGTTGATCTACTGGGTTTGATCTGGCTTACTGTTGCTAAGTGCTTGAATAATATAGATTAGTGTGAATTCTGTGAAGCTCTGTCTTATAAGTGAAATGTTATTGAATGTATCTTGAGGAACTAACGATGCTAAGTTCTCTAGTAAGTTGTATAATCACAAATCGATGTCCCAGCTAAGGTTGCATACACCTCAGTCTTGCAACCACCCCTGCCTCTACCTCAGGTGAGACTTCACCTGCTTCGCAGGTGTTTCCAAAAGGGTCGGTAGTTAGGGTTTTGTTGGTGCACTTTTGTAGCATTGAACACCGTGTCTGCCTCTGTGACAACAAATGGTTCCGTTGCCGGGACTAAAACTGTGATTGCTGGGAACTGAGAAAGAAAATCTTTGTGCAAAGATTCTATCTAGAAACTAAGAAATAACTGTGTGTAGATCTGTTGCCCTAGTGCATAGTGTTCTACTTAACTTGTGAAGCTTTGTACCAAGAAAGAAAGGTCAGATTTACAGAAAAGAGGTAATATCTATAGGCTTTGTGCTCTGATAGAGGTAAGAATAGTCAAATTTTTTTAGATCTGGAAGCTTTGTGCTCTGCAAAAGTAAAATAAGTGAAATTTTTTGTTTCTAGAGTATGGATCTAGGTATGTTTGATAGATTCTGTCCTATCTTGGAAACTAGGGCTTTTATATATGAAAGAAAGTTTGATATGAATAGATCTGATAGGTATGTTATACCTATGCATAGAAAGAATGTCTGGACTAACAAGCGGATGCAGGATCCTCAAAAGAATTTTTTGCAGGCTAGCTACCATAACCCTAGTGCGCAGCACAGAAGAGGTTGGGGATCATTTAAAATAAAGAGAGGATTAACCCTCTGTTATAGTTGCAGAAGACTGGGACACATTGCTAAGGAATGACTTGGTGGAAGACCTAGTTGTCTTTGTTGCAAATCTTTGGATCACAAAGTATTAGATTTCCCTAGAATGATTGCTAAAATGGAAGGCATGAATCTGAAAGAAGAAAACCCTAAGGAAGATCCAGAAATAACAGAACCCTAGAGAGAATCAGACAAGATGTTACTACAGATACAAGACACCTTGAATGATCACCGACATGTTAGATTATCAGAGGTTTTTAACAAGAAAGAATGCATCGAAGTAAGAATAGGAGACTTCGACGTTGACTGTGTTCTAGATGAGGAAACACATGTGAATGTTATGATAGAAAGAACTTGGGAAGCTATAGGGAGGCATGTTATGACCCCTTCACTGAGTGGAATAGGTTTATTCATAGGGAAACTAGTGAACCTATGTGGAAGGCTCAATCAAATATCTATGAATGCTAATAGAACTTCAACAGAAGAAGATTTTGAGATTATCAAATTTATTGAGGACAATGCCCCGTTTATTTTGTTACTTGGAAATCCTTGGATTGAAAGAGATCAAGCCAGAAAGAAGGAAGAAGAAAACATTTTAGAATAGTAGAGACAAGAGTTAAAAGACTTCATGACCATAAGGATCGCGCAGTTGATTGGAGAACATAAGAACAGATCGAAGCTATATCACACTAGGAACCCAAATGTCAAAGTTATCAGAACACCAGAGGACTCACTGAAGACTGAAGTTTCTATCTCAGATAAAGAAGAGATGTTATACCTGAACCCTAAGAAAGAACCTCAGTAGCGTGAAGTAATTATATCCAAGGAAAATAAGAGCCAGAACGGGAAAAGAACTACTGAAACGAAGCTCACTGTAAAGAAATCTAGAAAGTTAAGTAAGAAGAAGGCAAATATTGAAAAGTTACAAGAGATTCCAGATAGAACATCGTAGAAAGAAAACTTGCAGAATGGGAGCTTCGCCGAGATATTAGAACAATGACCTATGGAACTTCGCCCTGTCGAAGAGATATAGCTATTGGACCGATATACCCATTAGAATTCCTCCTCAAACGAATAGAAAAAACATTAAAGGATCATCACTAGACCATTGGACCGCACCATAATGGACAAATCAACATTAATGGAAGCTTCATGCTCGTTGCAAGCAAACCATTTCCAAATTTCTTATTTAGTTCATCGCACCATGCATGAAGAACTCTTTTTCCAACTGAGAATTAGAAGCCCACCGAATAGTAGTTATATACAATGGTCATTGCGATCTGGTTGGTCATCCTAGTACAGTATCTGAGATCACTGTGAAGCCCGACTAATTTTTCTCTCCGAGCGCGTATGTCCAGCGAATTTAGTGCAACCAAAGAATCTGCAAGAGAGGTGCTCGCTAGCCTCATAACTGAAAGAGTCATTTCATAACAAGGGTTGTCTACAGGTTTACAGGCATCCTCAGTGAGAGGAGTGCAAGCCTCCCCGTCGACTTCTCGAGAAGGAACATCCCGAGCCGGTGCAGAATGTAGAACCAAACATAAAGATGATATGGCCAATACAAGGTTGGTTCCATCCATCCTACCTACTTACATACCGCCTTTAAGTAGTGTGATCAATAGAGACAGCGTGCCTAGAGACTTCGAGTACACTCTAGTCACTGTGTACCTGTCGAAAGGGGCACGTGCAGATCAAGACAAGATTGCAACATTGAATTTTAGTGACTTCAACCCTGGGGATCATAAATTATACAACACACTTTCCCCATACAAGTACCTAACCAGAACCAAGGGCAAGAACTCGAAGACCATCCCTCAACAATGGACTATGAACCTCGCGCAGTCCACTCTGTTGAACGTCATGAAGATCCCACATTTCGTACGTCACCAAGAAGTCAATGCATGTGTTAAGCTACTCCTGGTGAGATACCACAGAGGATACCTATGGTTGAACCACCACATCATAGTTTATCCAGCGCTGATCAATAGGATCATAGGTCTTAGCATGCAGGGCCCTGATCCCCATGACTACTATCCTGGAAAGACCGCAGACCGTGCTCTTTCTTAGAAGATCAAAGAAGCTTATGGTGATGTTAAGAAAGGAGCGTGAGGCTACAAGGTAGCCTCTATTCAGAGTGGTGCAGTGTTCCTTTCATGTTAGTTGATCGTAGGGAATCTCGTTCGTAAGAATTGACCCACGCAAGTATCCAGATTTGTAGTTGATCTCGCAGGAAAATGCGTAGAGGGACTACAAATGAACTGGGAGAAGTACCTGGTGAATCAATTAGAGATTGACTGCAGAGAAGCCCAGGATCAGGGGCATGGATTCCATTTTAGCTGGCTCTTGTTACTTATAGCTTTCGTTGCATGGGAGCTACCAGAAGATGTAACCTTCTCAGATCTCGACCCTTTTGAGCCCTTATCCACGAAGTTCAATACCTTATGGTACTCGAATGATATGAGCAAACAATGGAAATCCAATGTTGTATTCCATGCCTACTACAATCAGTTGAAGCGTGCCATCTAGTCCAAGCCTCGGATAACCCTGAATACCCTCTTCAGGTTCAGGCCCTTAATGAAGTTCAGCATGGATCGCCACTTCATTTACATAATAGCATGCATTGATGAGAACAAAGAGCAGTTACAATCTTATTATAAGCTGACAAAAGAAGAACTGGAGGAAATAACCAAAGAATGGTTGACAGACCTCCTTGTTTCAGCAGAGCCCACAAAACTGTCTGACATCGACAACCCAGAAGCTACGCAGGATACACCTAGGCCCAATAAGACGAAGAAAAAAATGAATACGAAGAAGGATGAAGAAATACAAAATATAGACAACATATCTATAAGGACTACATCCATTTTACCTGAGCAAGATGCTAATGACGAAGAAGTCAAACAGAGACTAGAAGACAAAGAGGACTTGTCAGAGAAAAGGAAGGTTTCACCTATGAAACCTTCCTCCCAGAAGAAACCTAGAACCCCTGTAACCAAGATGAAGACCACACTCACCCTAGATGACTTCAGTTTCTTCCTCGCCACTACAAATGAAGCTATAGAAGAAATAACAGAAAAGTAGGAAGCCAAGCAAGAGGCAATGTACAATAGAATTGAGAGCGAGCTCCAAGGAGTGCAATAGGCACTTTTTCTAGCTGTGCAGTCTCCACTGCGCCCCTGCCAGAAGAAACAACATAACAGGTAGATAAACCAGTTCAACTACGTAATATTTCTGCCATAGTCAAAGCACGCCTTTGGAAATCACAGGAAGAAACCACACAAGCCACCCAGGCCTTAAAGCAAGCACAAGAGGAAATCATTGAGTAGCACAACAAGAGAGGGACACTCTCCAAGAAAAAATGGAAGAAGATAGAGCGAATATCCAAAAGGAAAAGGAGCAGCTGATCGCGAAGCAGATCAGGATCGAAGAAGCAGTCAACAGAGCATTTCGCTCTGTGACCGGCTTAGAGCAGAAAGCAGAAGAACCCTTAGAACACCAAGTGATGAATCTTGCTGAAGTTATTCAACAAATTCAACAAAGAGTCATAGAATTAGAGCTTCAGACCATACCAAGTACCCCGCAAGAAGAGTACGACCAACGAGAAATGATTTCCCAAAGAACAATAGAAAGGATTAAATCACACACTGAGGAATGAAAATAATTAAGTAGAAGAAGTGTGCAGATACATGAAAACCTAACCGAGAATCCTGAATTGCACAAATTGGAGTCGCAGCTCCAGGAGGTGAAGCATGAATCTGAAAAACTACAAGTGCAACTAAAGGCCCTATCACCCATAGAGAAAATGAAATGGTCTTCCGAGAAGTGCATCGCATAGCAAGAGATCCATATAATCTAGAGAAAGGTAATGGAAGTAACTCATCAACTTCAACCTTTGTAGGATAAGTCATGTCATCTATTTATAGAGATCGCGAACCAAGGAACAAAGCTGGAACAGGTCGTAAATTCAGCACAACAATGCCTAGAAGGGTCGGTGAATGTCTCACTCATCCAGGAGTTAGCTAAGAAAGAAGCAGTTGCAATGTAGTAGGTCGAAGTAGCTTGAGCCAAGATCAAGGCATTCAAAGAAAAATTGATCCGACCTAAGTGACTCGGGACAAGTCACAGATGAGTGTTGGGGGCCTGTTGGCCCTTGACCAAGTTGTGGGAGATACTTGGTCATATTTGACCATTTTTGGGACTTCGATGCCCTATCGAAGGAAGCATGCAAGACGAAGCAGATATCATGGGATCTCGATCCATTTTTGGKCCCCTTTTTAGGGTTTGGGTTAATGTAATGGGAAAGGGATGTCGGCCCGTGGGTTTAMCCACTCTTAGGCCCACTTTTGTATGTATAAATAGATGTCTARGCAAGGTAGAAGAGAGTTGATGGATTAATACTAGTAATTAGATCTATGTGATYGAATGTGGATTGTAAATKCTCYGTGCATGATTGTAAGAGAMTTGCAAAGCTCAGTGAAAGTTGTTGTAGGAGGTTGTGAAAGGATTTGTGTTGAAKCGCAAGGAAGAAGGATCTAGCGAGCTGCRCAGATCTTCTATCTTGTGCGGAGTAAGGGTTGTTGAGGCTCTGYGTTGTAACTATTTGACCRAGATAATAAAKAAGAAGAGTTGGTGGACGTAGCCCTAGGGTGTGGGTGAACCACGTAAATCTGTGTGTGATGMTTTGTGCTTTGATCCAATGTGTTTACTTCTTCTTCTGCTAAGTGCTTTGATATTTGTAGGAAAATCTKCTTATGCTTTGTGCTCCTAGATGTGTATGAATGTTAGATATGATGTGTATGAAGATKCTTAGTACTGATCTACTGGGTTTTATCTGGCTTACTATTTCTAAGTGGTTGAATACTATAGATTAGTCTGAATGCTGYGAAGCTCTGTCTTATAAGCGAAGTGGTTATTGAATTATCTTGAGGAACTAACGGTGCTAAGTGCTCTAGTAAGATGTATAATCACATATCGGTGTCCCAGCTAAGGTTGCATACACTTGAGTCCTGCAACCACCCCTTTCTCTACCTCGGGTGAGACTTCATTTTCTTCGCAGGTGTTGCCGAAAGGGCCAGTAGTTAGGGTTTTGTTGGTGCGTTGTTGTAGTGTTGAACCTTGGGTCCGTCCCTGTGCCAACACTACACATGCTGAAGCAAGAACCTCAAAGAATCATGAGGTAAGTCCATCAAAGAAGGAAGAAAATGTTACAAAATAACCATCTACACGAGGCAAAGAAAATCTCAAAAGAACAAAGCAAGGAATACATCAAGAAGCTATTCTTGGGACACCAAAGCAAAGGTATGAAAGTATTTTTCATGGGCATTGTTATTCATGTAATGGATATGGTCACAAATATTTTGAATTGAGATATTATGAAAGGATATATAATGGAAKATTTTATAACACCATGAGGTGTTGGAGATGTGATCAAGTAGGAGACATTGCTATTCACTGTAACACCATTAGATGCTACAGCTGTAGTGRATTTGGCCACAAATCCGAGGAGTGMTGGAACACAAGAAGAAAGTCCATGATGAAGAAYTCACATAGTTKTTACCCATGATTTTGGTCATCTTGATGGTGTATTGATGATGGTGTACTCAAGMTCCCAACAAGAAATTTMTCCTGAGAAAAGTGACATTCATCTCTTCCCAKAAAACATATTTTTGAAGAGAGTTCGCAGGTTGCTTATAGCCTAGGGTGTGAGAATGRCTCATTCTCGYAGGCTGCCTTCAGCTAGGGTGAGAACTTCTYGCACTGTGCTATATATCTAGGGTGCGAACTTGTTCTCAAGCTTGGAAAAAGATGAASTCTCGATGGTTCTAGAAGGGAATCTTCTAKAGAATGGGTTGGTATTCRAATGATTATCATGTTAYTRGTTTCCCTGATTTGGTGGGATCATTCTCATCCATGTAACCATCTCATCCTCTCCTATATATTGATAGGATTCTCATGGAAAAGGTTAAGCAAGATTAATTGGAGAATTGGTGAAGGAATTGTGTGAAGAATCTAGCTTGAACAGTAGCTTGGAGACTCTAGCAAGTCTATCAAGAGGAGTTGGATCTTCTTCATGAAAGKATCGAGCAAGTGTGTGTGTTGGAACCAAGAGTCACYGAAAGRAAGCTTGCGACATCAAGATGATCAGGTTGTATCTTCTAMTTTCGATTAATATGATACAACGACATGTCCCTTTCCCATAAAGTCATTCTTACTTTATTGTGTAATTCCTTGATCATACACATAAGTTGACAATTGAATATATTTTTCTATMTTCACTTTGGTTAGTTTGTGTTGTCTTGRTTTTGGCCTCACGARASCACTGGAGYRAAGCARGAGAAACAAAGACCTTAGGAAGCGATACAAAGGTATGCCACTTGTTCCTCCTTACTAGCTAATTCAATGGTCATAAGTTAGGGAAAGAGTCATGTCCTGTCCTGTTTTGTTCTAGATCCAGGTGGATCTAGGGAGATTTGTTAGTGTCCGCACCTACCGATTAGTCTGATAACAAAATTGGCGACTCCAATGGGGATGCAACCCATTTTTTTGTGGTTTTTGGTGTTTTTTCTTGGCCATTTTCTCTTGCCTTACCTTTCTCCATTTTTATCAATCTCTGAGTCTTTAGGACACCTTGATAGACCCTCTGGGTCCAGAAGTCCCTTCAATTTTTTTGTCTTTTTCCAAAAATTTGACTAGTTTCAGGCATTCTCGCACTGAACCCCACAGTAGCATGCGAGAAAACCCTGATTTCGCACTCTAATTTTAAGTCCAGTGCGAGGTTCTTGCACTCTGATCAAAGCTATCATGCGAGAATGACCCATTGTCGCATTGTGCAACACTGATAGCCTGCGAACCCTCTTTTAAAAATTTTGGATTTAAGATTTTTGCATGTTCAGCTACCCAGATCAGTATAGGTGTCTGAAAAGAACTTCTTGGACCATTGGTTGATGTTTTCTTGTCTTCGGATCTTGCGCACGATCAGTCTTTGGAAATCAAAGGATCTTCCTGTCCATTTTTTTTCTTTTTCTCAACTCTCATCTCTTGACTTTCCTAGCAAGGATACATTCTCTGATCCTAGAATATGAGTACTTATTTGGTTAAAATCCGATGATCGGTTTGAAAGTAGAGATTCTTTGTCTTTCTCATTTACTCATTATTTGGAAGATTATTATTCTCTGGTGATTGAAAATACTATTTTTGTCTGCTTGATTGTTTTTGTTTCCATTGAAAGATTGATTTGGTTTTTTATTTATTGCTTGTTCATTAGTTATTGGTTTTCTTCACTTTCACTATCAAGGTGTAGATCCTTTTTGAAAAGTAAAAAAACATTTTTCTTTCAAAAGCATTTTCGTTTTTGAAAATATTGAAAATCAATTCTCGAAATTATTGAAAAAAAACAATAGAGAATTGTCATTATTGCGTGATTCATTGAAATTGCATTTTAAAGGAAATTGTGTATCGTAGTTCAAGATTGTCCTGGAAAACTTCTCTTTCCCTCCCGTACATAGGATTCATAGAACGAAAATTGATATATTTCATTCCTATCTATGCATTGTTGGGTCAGAGTCTCATACAATATCAGTTTCATCTCCGTTTCCCTTGAGTAACAACAACCATTAATAACATTGCGCAAATTTTAAAATTTAACTAGGAACTCTTTTCTAGGGCTCTATTACACCAACATTTAGCTAGGCTAGCGCTTTGGAATAGACAGAGAGATACACTCTCCAAAGCACAAAACACATAATAGCAACTTGTGTTAAGGAGTGTCAAATTCCATTTACAACATTTTGTCCTGGGAAGCCCTTCTCACACAAGGGTCAAACACAAGGTTGCATTGATATTGACAGAGTTACTCACCCTGATTTGTTGATATCAGTGTAGATATTGCATGTATTACGGGGGTCACTTGGAGGTATACCCACAATGATGAATGGAAGCCTCTTGAGTTGATTTCAGGCTATATACCCTGCCCTTGCATGTGGATCGGACTATCGACTGTCCCCCCAGGCTTTATTGTTATCAGTGGTAACCTTAGTGGGCTATCTTTTTAGGGTCTTACACAAGGTGACTGTGAAGGGGCAAGTCTTCACGGTACCTGGAATCGACGTTGGCCAAACTCACTCGGACTCCTTGGAGGGTATACGCATGATTATGTGTGGGAGATTGCACTAGGGTGTAAGTCTATTAAGTAGGTCGTCAACGTAACTTTTCCACCCTAGCCCAGCCCCTTCTCATCTCATTGTTGAGACGTTGGATTTCATCACCAACTAGTGACTTCAAAATTAGAAGGTATTGTTTGCTTGGTATTGTTTCCTAGATTTTATTTACTAGCGCGTGCTATTTTTTCACCCAAGTTGACCATAGAAATTTCTTCGTAAGTTTGTAACTCGTTCAAAATAGATCCTCCACATCGTTCACGTAGAATGCAGGGTTTATCTCCAGAGAATCTGGAAGGTTCTCAACCCCTGCCTACAAGCTCACCTGAGGGCTCTCCTCAACAGAGTGAAGTCCAATATGTTACCACTCCACAACTAGAAGTGGAAAGAACTGACTCTCTAGAACGTTTCCGAATTACCAATACTCGAGAGGAATTTTGACTTCACCTCGATTCTGAGAGACATATTATGCGAGTGAATTCTTCCAGAGAATTAGTTGTGTTGTCTTCTCGATCGCCGACTGGACACTTTCCAAGACCTGAGGGCCAAGATCCTTTTTGGTCTGCTAGTGTTTTTAGACGAGACCTTTTTGGTGTAGGATCAGGTGTTGAAATCACCGTCTCACCTATGTTCCCCGAAACCTTGGACCCAGACACAATACCTTTTACTACTGCTTATTATTTTCCTGGTACAGACACTCTGCGATTTGAACACATCTTGACCATCCCTATAGAAATGGTCCATTACATAGATACTACGAGTATTCACACTAGGATTATAGTGGCTAGTCAAGCCCCCATCGGCACACCGCTCTTGCCCAATGTCACCCCAACACTTCCACCCAGATACCGTGCGTTGAATGCTTCCATTCCCACTCCTATGCAAACCCCATCCAGAACTCCTGGTGGTCCCTCTTCTTCTGGGCACTCTCCTCCCAGTTTCATTCCAACACTTCCTCAACCCCCTTTTGGAGGACCTTTCTCATCCTCCACCGATAGCTCTAATCCTAGTGGCACTATTCTGTCATTCACACCAAATTACTAGATTCCTGTTTGTGGACAATCTCACCAAGGAGGTTTTACTCAACCCCCCCTTGTAGGGAAAATTCCTGTTGGAACGCAGATCTCAATTGGAACACAACCCCCAATTGGAACACTAC
>JZKD02S1851693.1:0-24763 GCA_000966675.3 Picea glauca
TTCATGTTCTTCCTCATGTCTCTCTTTAGCTCTTGGGTCCATGGGTTCTTCTATATGCCCTGAAGATTCCAACTTCTTCCTTTCATCATAGAATCATGGATGTAGATGGACAACCTAGGATACTTTAAGGCTTCTTTTTGAAGAAGACTTATTCTAGGGTCAAACTAAACACATGCTACTTATCATGGCTGCTACTTTCAATTGGAACATGGACAGATACTTCATAACCCTCAATGGATCATATCATTTAGGATTAAATCCCTCCTAATCCTTGCTTTATGCATGAATGCATGCTCTTCTTTTGGAATTTTGTAATCATCTCCCTCCATCTAAGAGAGTCTGCGCTTTCATCTGCATCTTTATTGCCTTCTACAAAGTGTCACAAGTCTTTTTCTAATTTCCTCTTTATTGTTGACTTCTTTCTGTTTTGACTTCTTCTAGGTCTCTTCAAGTTTGATTCTGATTTCAGTTTATCAGGCAGTTGTTACTTATATAATAGCTTCCACGGGAATTGTTACCAAGGGTTGTCAACGTACTTCATCTTTTCATGTGTATTGCTTGACTTGTGTTCATTGTGATAGCAATCCTTATCTTGTTATTCTTCCTTAGGTATTTTTTCTCTTGAACATCTTATCTTCTAAGAAATAGATATGCAAGATATGTACAGAAACTATGTAAACATGGTATGTACAAGAACTTTGAAGAATATTGTTACCTTGACTTGGAAAAAGAAGTATGTTTTATCCTGCTTGGCCTTCTTTGAGGGTTCCCTTTCTTCGACAACTGATGCTTCATTTGTTTCCTTCCTTAAGCCAAACTTCCTCTTATTCATGAAATTCTTGAATTTTGTTGTGAAGGCTTGATCATCGTATTTCTTTTGGGATTTCTCTTTTGTGTTAATCCTTGATTCTTCTTGTGCACATCAAGTCCAAAGTTCTTCAAATATAAGATACTTCTTTCTTGTGTTCATGCTTGCAGCAAATGCATCCCATGTCTTCGGAATGTTGTTGAGTACTATATTTATTGGTTCCTTGAAATCATTTCTTCAATAGCTTGTAGTTGTATCTTTTAACTGAGAGATTCTTACAAAGTATGATGTTATGTTTTCATCATCATTCATGTCACGAAGCTCATTCTTCAGATTCATTACTTGTCCAATGTTTCTAACTGAGAAGAGATTAGTTAGGGCATCGTACATCTTCTTAGAGGAGTCAGGATGAGAGATGTAGGGTATCAAGTGGTATTTTACAGAGTCCACTATGATACTCATGGCATTGATGCCATTGTCCTTGAACTTCTCCATAACTGCGACATTCTGAGGTTCCTTCTCTTTTCCTTCTTCAAATTGTGGTTCCAGGATCTTTCCTTTCACAATATCCAACTCTGTATTCTTGCCAAGGATGAGGTCAATCATTGTCTTCCATGCTCTGGAGTTAGAAGCCCCTTCTAACTTGTTTTCTGACTTCATACAGTAAGTCATGATTGCTTTGACTTGGTCAACCTTTTGACTTTGACCAAAAACTCAAGCTTGACGTCTTAGCTTGTTGAGAATACCAGGAGGTGTGCTAGGTTAGGGCGCACTAGGATATCCAGAAATTAGGTCAATCTCTTCACTTAAGGTGCCTCAACACGAGGGTTAGGGTTTCGTTGTTACAGCAAAAACGTTGATTGCAACTGCAACTGTCACTGAGCAAATCCTCCAAATCTATCTTCTAGTGGTTAGACTATCCGAAGATAGTGTGGATCAATAACCTATTAGAAAATAATAGGTGTGCTCATTTAACCATAAACAATATAGCAATATTGTCACCCAACCATATGCTGAAGCCACCCTCGAGCACCTTAACCTTGACAGAGAGAATAATTTCGGAAGAAAACCCTAGATCCAAAATCTAATCAAGGTAGTGTACCGCTCTCCAGATCTAGCGTACCAAGCAAAAATTCCAAACCATAACCATGAGAAAGTCCAAGCCTAAAACCAAAAATACTAATTGCAGTAGTTGTAGTTGCAGCTACTCTCCAAACTTGCGCGTTTACTGAATTTCTGCAGTTGTGAGCTGTGTGTGTAGAAATGAGCTCTGACATCTTGTATTTATACTACTCTTTCTTAGTTATTGGGGCCGACTTCTCTTTTTGGAGGCTAAAGACTCAATATTAATTATTTTCTTTAGCCGACTTGTCTTCTAGGGTTATGTCCAAGGCTTTAGGGTTTCTCCTTGCTTTCCAGAATATTCTATTCTTGTCAGAGTTACACGTGGAGGTTTACCAGAATATCAATAGGGAGATCAGGCTCTAAAATCCCTATCGAATAGATCACCATGTCAATTATCAAATCTAAGTTAGAAGAAGGGAGAGATTCCTTCTCATTCGGAGTAGAATGCATGGGGACAGGTTGCCACATAATTGACCTGCGGCGGGGCGGATGACGTTGGCATATAAGGACCATTCAGGGAAGTCGGATGGTTGGCCATCATATGAGGGTCAATGAATGAAGGTTGGTCTATGGTCATTATGCTTCCATTGTGAGGGAAACACATCACTCGAAAGAGTGTGGACACAAAAGCTTTCATGGCGTAAACATAGTCTTTCCTGAGGAGCAAATTAAAGTCCAAGGGGTTGTGGACTACCATCACATCGATGTAGACCATTTTCCCCCCAAAGTAACAGGGAACTGAGGAAGGATACCTAAAGGTTGTCTAACCCTTGTGTTAAAAGCCAACAAATTTTGAGTCATCGGCGCAAGCTGAGGTGAACCAAGAGATTTCCAAGCATTCCAGGATAGGATGCTAACATAAGCTCCTTCATCTATTGTAGTGTTAGGAATATGCCTACCACAAACTTCGACAGCGATTTGAAAAGGCGCGTAAGAAGAGAGATAAGGTTCTGTTAGAGCATTCCAATCAATGGTAATTGCATTGCTTAGAGGGAGTGTTGTTGGAACGGGAGGAATTTCCCCTTGTCCAGAAGAATTCGCAGTGACAAGAAATACCTAAGCGACATCCTCACTCTTCAAAGGAGGTGTGGGATCAATTGATGGAGATATCAAATCGACCACTTGATGAACTGGATCGACCAAGAAGGTACTCGGATCAATCATTGGGGTTTCACTCTTCGATGGAAGAGTGGGATCGACCGATGACGAAATCGGATCGACCACTTTATAAATTGGGTCAACTAAGGATGAAATCAAATTGACCACTTGATCAACTGGAATAATCGAGGAGAGAACCGGATTGACCAGTTCATCAACTAATGGCGAGTTGGAAGAGAGTTTACAGTAACCTGTTGGAAGTTGTTGTTGAACATTATCCAGGTGGATATTGGTGGCCATCCACCTATTCCACTTGGACCCCCACCATTGCTTCTTTCAGTTTTTTAGTTTACACATAGTTTACTATTTTTAGCAGTCTTTTGGGTCCTTGACTTTTGGCGCTGTTTTGAGGCCCTAAACAACGTTTTTTGGGGAAAACGGGGAGCAATATGAATTTTCCTTCGATGTTGCTCACATCAAAGTTGTAGTCCTCAGATAGATCTTTCTAATGAGGTATTGAGCACGTCAAACGGAGATCGTATGTCAAAGTTACATCCCCGGGGAGTTGATGTACCAATTTACCCAAACGGGGCCCATAATCTTGGTGTTTCATCTCCTGGGGTTAGGTCTTTGGATGTTTAGGGTTTTCCATTGTTTCTCAATAATAAATAGGCCTTCGAGCCTCATTGTAACACAGTTCAGAGGCCAGTAGCCGCCACATCTCTTCTCAGAGANAGGGTTCCCTTTCTTCGACAACTGATGCTTCATTTGTTTCCTTCCTTAAGCCAAACTTCCTCTTATTCATGAAATTCTTGAATTTTGTTGTGAAGGCTTGATCATCGTATTTCTTTTGGGATTTCTCTTTTGTGTTAATCCTTGATTCTTCTTGTGCACATCAAGTCCAAAGTTCTTCAAATATAAGATACTTCTTTCTTGTGTTCATGCTTGCAGCAAATGCATCCCATGTCTTCGGAATGTTGTTGAGTACTATATTTATTGGTTCCTTGAAATCATTTCTTCAATAGCTTGTAGTTGTATCTTTTAACTGAGAGATTCTTACAAAGTATGATGTTATGTTTTCATCATCATTCATGTCACGAAGCTCATTCTTCAGATTCATTACTTGTCCAATGTTTCTAACTGAGAAGAGATTAGTTAGGGCATCGTACATCTTCTTAGAGGAGTCAGGATGAGAGATGTAGGGTATCAAGTGGTATTTTACAGAGTCCACTATGATACTCATGGCATTGATGCCATTGTCCTTGAACTTCTCCATAACTGCGACATTCTGAGGTTCCTTCTCTTTTCCTTCTTCAAATTGTGGTTCCAGGATCTTTCCTTTCACAATATCCAACTCTGTATTCTTGCCAAGGATGAGGTCAATCATTGTCTTCCATGCTCTGGAGTTAGAAGCCCCTTCTAACTTGTTTTCTGACTTCATACAGTAAGTCATGATTGCTTTGACTTGGTCAACCTTTTGACTTTGACCAAAAACTCAAGCTTGACGTCTTAGCTTGTTGAGAATACCAGGAGGTGTGCTAGGTTAGGGCGCACTAGGATATCCAGAAATTAGGTCAATCTCTTCACTTAAGGTGCCTCAACACGAGGGTTAGGGTTTCGTTGTTACAGCAAAAACGTTGATTGCAACTGCAACTGTCACTGAGCAAATCCTCCAAATCTATCTTCTAGTGGTTAGACTATCCGAAGATAGTGTGGATCAATAACCTATTAGAAAATAATAGGTGTGCTCATTTAACCATAAACAATATAGCAATATTGTCACCCAACCATATGCTGAAGCCACCCTCGAGCACCTTAACCTTGACAGAGAGAATAATTTCGGAAGAAAACCCTAGATCCAAAATCTAATCAAGGTAGTGTACCGCTCTCCAGATCTAGCGTACCAAGCAAAAATTCCAAACCATAACCATGAGAAAGTCCAAGCCTAAAACCAAAAATACTAATTGCAGTAGTTGTAGTTGCAGCTACTCTCCAAACTTGCGCGTTTACTGAATTTCTGCAGTTGTGAGCTGTGTGTGTAGAAATGAGCTCTGACATCTTGTATTTATACTACTCTTTCTTAGTTATTGGGGCCGACTTCTCTTTTTGGAGGCTAAAGACTCAATATTAATTATTTTCTTTAGCCGACTTGTCTTCTAGGGTTATGTCCAAGGCTTTAGGGTTTCTCCTTGCTTTCCAGAATATTCTATTCTTGTCAGAGTTACACGTGGAGGTTTACCAGAATATCAATAGGGAGATCAGGCTCTAAAATCCCTATCGAATAGATCACCATGTCAATTATCAAATCTAAGTTAGAAGAAGGGAGAGATTCCTTCTCATTCGGAGTAGAATGCATGGGGACAGGTTGCCACATAATTGACCTGCGGCGGGGCGGATGACGTTGGCATATAAGGACCATTCAGGGAAGTCGGATGGTTGGCCATCATATGAGGGTCAATGAATGAAGGTTGGTCTATGGTCATTATGCTTCCATTGTGAGGGAAACACATCACTCGAAAGAGTGTGGACACAAAAGCTTTCATGGCGTAAACATAGTCTTTCCTGAGGAGCAAATTAAAGTCCAAGGGGTTGTGGACTACCATCACATCGATGTAGACCATTTTCCCCCCAAAGTAACAGGGAACTGAGGAAGGATACCTAAAGGTTGTCTAACCCTTGTGTTAAAAGCCAACAAATTTTGAGTCATCGGCGCAAGCTGAGGTGAACCAAGAGATTTCCAAGCATTCCAAGATAGGATGCTAACATAAGCTCCTTCATCTATTGTAGTGTTAGGAATATGCCTACCACAAACTTCGACAGCAATTTGAAAAGGCGCGTAAGAAGAGAGATAAGGTTATGTTAGAGCATTCCAATCAATGGTAATTGCATTGCTTAGAGGGGGTGTTGTTGGAACGGGAGGAATTTCCCCTTGTCCAGAAGAATTCACAGTGACAAGAAATACCTAAGCGACATCCTCACTCTTCAAAGGAGGTGTGGGATCAATTGATGGAGATATCAAATCGACCACTTGATGAACTGGATCGACCGAGAAGGTACTCGAATCAATCATTGGGGTTTCACTCTTCGATGGAAGAGTGGGATCGACCGATGACGAAATCGGATCGACCACTTATAAATTGGGTCAACTAAGGATGAAACCAAATTGACCACTTGATCAACTGGAATAACCGAGGAGAGAACCGGATTGACCAGTTCATCAACTAATGGCGAGTTGGAAGAGAGTTTACAGTAACATGTTGGAAGTTGTTGTTGAACATGATCCAGGTGGATATTGGTGGCCACCCACCTATTCCACTTGGACCCCCACCATTGCTTCTTTCAGTTTTTTAGTTTACGCATAGTTTACTATTTTTAGCAGTCTTTTGGGTCCTTGACTTTTGGCGTTGTTTTGAGGCCCTAAACAACGTTTTTTGGGGAAAACGGGGAGCAATATGAATGTTCCTTCGATGTTGCTCACATCAAAGTTGTAGTCCTCAAATAGATCTTTCTAACGAGGTATTGAGCACGTCAAATGGAGATCGTATGTCAAAGTTACATCCCCGGGGAGTTGATGTACCAATTTACCCAAACGGGGCCCATAATCTTGGTGTTTCATCTCCTAGGGTTAGGTCTTTGGATGTTTAGGGTTTTCCATTGTTTCTCAATAATAAATAGGCCTTCGAGCCTCATTGTAACACAGTTCAGAGGCCAGTAGCCGCCACATCTCTTCTCAGAGATAAGCTACCAGTGCCCTAGCTAGTTTATTTCCATTCTGTCTGTAAGCATATTTCAGTCATTTGTTATTAATGACATGAAGTTTTATTTCCACTACATCTCTGCGTTTATGTGTATTTATGTATTTCATTGTGTTTTTGCATAAATCCGGATCAGAACATCAACAATCTTTTTCAACAAATATGAAGTTGCATCCATGCGGGGACAAATGTAGGTGTGGTGCATCTCCTTACATAACAAGCAAGAAAATTTGACTTTACCCTTCTTATTTCCAACATAATTACTAATTAATGGGCTGTCACCAGCATGACCTGCAACGGCTAATGACGTGGATTGAGAAGAAACCTAAGACCACACTTCTACAACCTTGGGAATACCAAGGCATTCCTTGAGAAGGTGATCACCCTTGCAAACCCTACAAGGGAATTTGGGCTTGCGATCTTTCAACGTGACGACACCATCAACACTCCCAACATGATGCCCAAAGGCTGGTTGATCACTTCCAACATGTTCGGTAGTGGTTGGAATCTTTCCTTCTTTCTTGTTTTTCTTCTTCTTAATCTTTCGTTTCTTCTTCTTCTTGTCCACCTGGTTAGTAGTTGTAGAGCTTTCATTGGGTGAAGAGGAAGAATGAAGACCCTACGAGCGAAGAATGTGGAGGATCAACATGAGGTTGATGATCCGAGGGTGGAGTGTTTACATTCGGAGCACTAGGAGCATTGACATTCACCAGAGTGGAAAAAAACTAAACCAATAACCCAATCGTGAGACCAAGAAGAGTCAAAGTTGCAATGTAAGGTGGACCAATGTGTCCCGCAAAAGGAGAAACAAACGATATCCCTCGAAAAGGGATTCCTTCGTTGGTATACCCAGGTACTGACACCATAGAAACAGACTCTACCCTAAGGTCCACTAAGAAAACAAACAACACGCACTATAAAATCTAGAAAACAAACCAATAACTTCTCACAATGAACGTACTAGTTGGAGATGAAATCCAACATCATGGCAACATGTGAGAAGGGGCTGGGATGAACGGGTGGATTAGTTACGTTGGCGATCTACTTAACGGACTTACGCCCTAGTGCAAGTCCCCTTATGGCAAGAGTCGCGAGTGACCCTCCAAGGGGCCCGAGTGAGTTTGACCAACGTCTGACCCAGGTACAGTAAAGACTCCCCTTCACCGTCACCGTATGTAAATACCCTAAGGATTATGTCCATTAAGGTCACCAACTCGTAGTCAACCTTTGGGCAAGTACAGTCGACAGTCGAGTCCAAAAGTATGCGCAGGATATCAATTCTGAAATTCTCTAAGAAGACTAAGAACAAGAGGACCAAAAAAACCTCCAGAGGACCCTGAACGGATTCGAGATTCATGAAGCTCCAAGACCAAATGAAAACAGTGGATTATCAAAAAGAACCCCCAATATATTAACGTTCCACTACGTTTGGTTAATCCTCGTAGGGGTAATCTCCACTGCTCTCTTGCATGTGACCTCGTGTTTAACCCCTGTGTGAGAGGGGGGTATCGGCTATGCTTATACAAAAATTGGATTTTCTCTCACTACCGCAAGATTCTAAGTTGGTTTTAGTTGCTTTGGAGAGTTCACCTCAGCCAATTTCAAAGCTCTATCGTGATCTAATGTTGATGTACAGGCCCTAAAAAGCAAGGTTGCTAGATCATTTTTATTAAGCACTTGATTTTATGGCTTTTGGTTTACTCAAGGGTGCGGTAGTGAAACTGATGATGTTTAAAGGACTTGACTCCAAAAAGGTGCAGAGAATGATGCAATGCAATAATTCATTTTCGATGAAAGCTAGCTAAAGCAGGGAGGGGAGTTCTTTACNCACAGTTCAGAGGCCAGTAGCCGCCACATCTCTTCTCAGAGATAAGCTACCAGTTCCCTAGCTAGTTTATTTCCATTCTGTCTGTAAGCATATTTCAGTCATTTGTTATTAATGACATGAAGTTTTATTTCCGCTACATCTCTGCGTTTATGTGTATTTATGTATTTCATTGTGTTTTTGCATAAATCCGGATCAGAACATCAACAATCTTTTTCAAAAAATATGAAGTTGCATCCATGAGGGGACAAATGTAGGTGTGGTGCATCTCCTTACATAACAAGCAAGAAAATTTGACTTTACCCTTCTTATTTCCAACATAATTACTAATTGATGGGTTGTCACCAGCATGACCTGCAACGGCTAATGACGTGGATTGAGAAGAAACCTAAGACCACACTTCTACAACCTTGGGAATACCAAGGCATTCCTTGAGAAGGTGATCGCCCTTGCAAACCCTACAAGGGAATTTGGGCTTGCGATCTTTTAACGTGACGACACCATCAACACTCCCAACATGATGCCCAAAGGCTGGGTGATCACTTCCAACATGTTCGGTAGTGGTTGGAAGCTTTCCTTCTTTCTTGTTTTTCTTCTTCTTAATCTTTCGTTTCTTCTTCTTCTTGTCCACCTGGTTAGTAGTTGTAGAGCTTTCATTGGGTGAAGAGGAAGAATGAAGACCCTACGAGCGAAGAATGTGGAGGATCAACATGAGGTTGATGATCCGAGGGTGGAGTGTTTACATTCGGAGCACTAGGAGCATTGACATTCACCAGAGTGGAAAAAAACTAAACCAATAACCCAATCGTGAGACCAAGAAGAGTCAAAGTTGCAATGTAAGGTGGACCAATGTGTCCCGCAAAAGGAGAAACAAACGATATCCCTCGAAAAGGGATTCCTTCGTTGGTATACCCAGGTACTGACACCATAGAAACAGACTCTACCCTAAGGTCCACTAAGAAAACAAACAACACGCACTATAAAATCTAGAAAACAAACCAATAACTTCTCACAATGAACGTACTAGTTGGAGATGAAATCCAACATCATGGCAACATGTGAGAAGGGGCTGGGATGAACGGGTGGATTAGTTACGTTGGCGATCTACTTAACGGACTTACGCCCTAGTGCAAGTCCCCTTATGGCAAGAGTCGCGAGTGACCCTCCAAGGGGCCCGAGTGAGTTTGACCAACGTCTGACCCAGGTACAGTAAAGACTCCCCTTCACCGTCACCGTATGTAAATACCCTAAGGATTATGTCCATTAAGGTCACCAACTCGTAGTCAACCTTTGGGCAAGTACAGTCGACAGTCGAGTCCAAAAGTATGCGCAGGATATCAATTCTGAAATTCTCTAAGAAGACTAAGAACAAGAGGACCAAAAAAACCTCCAGAGGACCCTGAACGGATTCGAGATTCATGAAGCTCCAAGACCAAATGAAAACAGTGGATTATCAAAAAGAACCCCCAATATATTAACGTTCCACTACGTTTGGTTAATCCTCGTAGGGGTAATCTCCACTGCTCTCTTGCATGTGACCTCGTGTTTAACCCCTGTGTGAGAGGGGGGTATCGGCTATGCTTATACAAAAATTGGATTTTCTCTCACTACCGCAAGATTCTAAGTTGGTTTTAGTTGCTTTGGAGAGTTCACCTCAGCCAATTTCAAAGCTCTATCGTGATCTAATGTTGATGTACAGGCCCTAAAAAGCAAGGTTGCTAGATCATTTTTATTAAGCACTTGATTTTATGGCTTTTGGTTTACTCAAGGGTGCGGTAGTGAAACTGATGATGTTTAAAGGACTTGACTCCAAAAAGGTGCAGAGAATGATGCAATGCAATAATTCATTTTCGATGAAAGCTAGCTAAAGCAGGGAGGGGAGTTCTTTACTCATTTATAATGATAACTACGCACTCAACAACATGCAATCTCAATTTTCTTTTCAATGCCAAACGATAAAATGAAGTTTTTGTAATCTGAAAGCAAACAATTTTCCTAAGCTACTTTTGAAAACAGTCCAACAAAAGTTTATTCTTTCTCTTTTTATTTTCAAGTAATTGCAATTCAAAAGGAATTCCTTCTATTTATCTTCTTTCAATCTATAATGTGTAATGCATTGAAAATTAGATAAGAAGGAAGAAAGCAAAGATTCCAAATTGAAACACGCAAAACGCAAAGCTTCAAAACTGAAAAGAGTCTTCCAAATGATTGAAAAACAATCAACACTCAAAGCAATCAAAGCAAGAGTGGAAAAACAATCAAAGAGAAATTTCTCCAAACAATCTCTCAGGGAGATACCAAGATCTATAGACTACTTGAGGCCAAGGCAGATAGGTATGGTCAGACCAAATCAACAAGAAGTTCAAAAAATGACAGATGAGTGGCATACAAAAAGAGAGGAAAGTTTTTCAAGAAAACATGCAAATAATTTCACAAAAAATTGTAAAACTCACAGCAAGGAATCTAAGGCAGATTCAAGGTGGATTTGGAGTGTTGAAGAGGGCCACAACAAACAAATTTGAGTGGGTTTTTTTAAAGATAACTCTTCAAAAAGGGTTCTCAAGATAATGGTCTCTCCCTAAAGAGGGAGACAAAGTGATCGATCGCTCCCTGTGAAGGGAGAAAGTGCGACGAGAAAGTATGGTCACACTTGGTTAACCTAGGAAAATGGTTGGTCGCTCTTTTATAGAGCCAAAAGGGCGATCAAAGGAGTTTGGTCGCTCCCTAATAGAGCAAAAGGTGCAACCGAAGGAGGTCGGTCGCTATGTTTACATAAGGAAAGGGTGACCAAACCTAGGAAACGAAAAAAAAAAAGGTGGATCTGGACGAGATCTGACAGATCTGGGATATGGGTTTCTTCAACTAGACTCAGAAAAGAGTGGGACAATGATTGGAATAGAACAAGAGCACTTAAAAGGGCAGGGATCTCTAGAAATAATATTCAAAAATTCAACAATCTAAGGGGATTCATACATGGAGAAAAACTTCCCCAATATGGTCGTCAAACTGTTGTAGGGATTTTGCACCCTGCAGGAGCTAATCTCCCTTAGGTTCTACCAGTGCCTGAGACAGGAATAGAGACATAAACTAAGGATGTTCCTAGATCTGATTCATACATGAAAACAACAAAAGAAAACGAAAACCTCCCAATGATCAAAGCAAGCATGCATGGGTTGACAACAGATCTAATAGTATATCATAACACATAATTATATTAATTCTCTACCAATGAATACATAAATTTATATGAAGAATTAGATAATGGGAAACATCCAGTATGTCTTATATTAATCAAAGAAGCAATATTACAACTTACATATGTAGACTGAAGAGATTGCCTCTTTCCAAGCTCCTTGCCCAAGTCTTGCAATCAAATCACCAAAATAACTTTGCTAGATCTTTCCTCCTCCCTTCCCATGGGAAATGGCTTGGTTTTTATAGGGTTTAAAGGGTAAGGACATATAGTTATTAGGATAAGATTCTTGAGCTCATAATGGAAGCTTTCTCTAGGCTAAACCCCAAGAAATCAAAGGGAAGTCTCATCCATTGAAACCAAATCCAAAAATAGGAGCTTCTAGTCTTGGTCACTCCCTAAACACATAGATAGAGCGACTGAACGCTCTTTGGCAAGCTGAAAGGAGCTACCGATAGCTCTTTTGGTCGCACCCTTAGTGAAGGAAAAGGACAACCAAGTGGGAATTTGGCTGAAAACTCAGGGAAAAAATGGTAGGTTTTAAGGGTTAAAATGAGAGGTTTCTAGGGGATAATGACCTAGTGATTAGGTGATATTTAGGTGATAATGACCTAATGATTAGGTGGCAAATAATTCTATAACAATGTTCCAATTCTAAAATTACCTTCAATTCCGATAGAAGAAAAATTCACCAAAATTTGTCCCTAAAGGTCACAGAGTTTTAATCTTTGTTTTTAAAATGAGAGATTTCTAGGGGATAATGACCTAGTGATTAGGTGATCTTTACGTGATAATGACCTAATGATTAGGTGGCAAATAACTCTATAACAATGTTCCAATTCTAAAAATACCTTTAATTCCGATAGAAGAAAAAATCACTGAATTTTGTCCCCAAAGGTCACAGAGTTATAATCTTTTCTTTAATTGCACTTTGTGGTGTACTCGACACCCTTTGTCACTCCTTTGAGGGAATGGGGCACTTACAACTCAGGATCTACTCCCATTTCTATAGAGCTATGGATAATATAAATATTAGAGAAACTCGTAACATTATAAGAAATTCTAGATGAGCTTGTTTATAGTATCACATGCTAACGAAGCAATTCTTAATACAGAGCAATAGTGAAATCTGAACCATGGGCATAACAAAACTAACTTAGAAATGTTTTCAAACATATAGCAAAAGATCGCAAGTATTTCTTCCCTTATAATAACACTGTCACAACAAGCATAGCAGTGTACACATAAGCAATAAACTTCATCTGTAGAAGGGTTGCAATGCAATGAATGGCTGCTAGGGAACGATTTTCCTCCAAGCAATAAGCAATCCTATGTGATTCCACATCTGAGCCGAGGCTATGAAATGACAAGAGCAATTGGGCTCTCACGCATAGGCATAATCTCAGCTCTCATTGGAGAAGACTACAAGTGTACTAGAAGCAAAGTTGTGGCAATTAGTCGGAAACTCGCTAGCCTACTCACTAATCAAGCCTTCCTTTGCTAGCCTTCTCGTTGGTCAAAGATATTCTGCCAATCTACTCAATGGAATGAAACATTGTAAACTCTCACTAGCTTTCCTTCCATTTGCTCTTCACGCTATCTCTCCTCCGATGCAAGAAAAGGATGTAGCAGATCAATAATCAACCTGTGACCTGTCCTCTCTCAGCTGGGGAATATACATCACAACACCCTACTTGGCCATTTCTTTCCAAAACTTCACCCCTGGCTCATACACTCACAGCAACATCGTCACAAAGCATGGGAATGCTTTAGCAACAATGCCGAAAACCCCTGCATTATGGAGGGAAGTGTCCATAACGCTGGGGAGAAGAATCCCCTGGCTCGTATACACCCTACTTGGCCATTTCTTTCCAAAACTTCACCCCTGGCTCATACACTCACAGCAACATAGTCACAAAGCATGGGAATGCTCTAGCAACAATGCCGAAGACCCCTGCATTATGGACGGAAGTGTCCATAACGCTGGGAAGAAGAATCCCCTAGCTCGTATACTCACAGCAACATAGTCACAAAACATGGGAATGCTCTAGCAACAATGCTGAAGACCCCTGCATTATGGAGGGAAGTGTCCATCACGCTGGGGAGAAGAATCCGTGATGGAATCAATCGATGATGAGAAGAAGATCCTTTGCCAAGAGGAAAAATCATGTTTTAAATGCCTTTTGCATCGAAATGATAGTGGCTTCTCATGACACAAAGACATTTTTCACTAGCGATAGGTTATACCCCTCTCACATTTTCCCTCCAAACCCTTTCACCTCATACCATTGCATCGCCCTTCCTCGTTTCATAGCCCTTCTTCATGTTCCCTTAGGTCGATCTGTCGTCATTGAATGTGGTAGTTTTTATTTAAATTTGCTAAGAACATACGTACACCATTTTCTTAGGGCTTACTCAAACAAAAATAAACACATAACCTTCCTGTTATTTACACATTCATTCACTGAGTTTTGACCTTGGGCCTACTCAAACAAAAATAGACACACGATCTTCCTGTTATTTACACATTCATTAACTGAGTATTGACCTTGGGCCCTTACTAAAAAAAATTAACTAGACCACAAATCATTTTCTGCATATATACATCATTGATATCCTTGACTCGATACAAAGGAAAAAAGACACATACACATGCAGATTTGCTTGATGTGCGTATTCACATATTTACATATCAATGATCATATATACAGAAGAAAAACATAATCTGCGTTTCTGCATATTTACACATCATATATAAAACAAAAAACCATGTTTAGGATAAGGAGAATGAGTGGGGTGTTATAGTGTGGATATCAACTTGCATGTACAAGACCTCCTGGTCGTCTTGTGTAAGACCTCGTGGAGTAATTTGATAACAATATAGTGGAGTTGCTGCAGGATAAAACCAAAGAAATGAGGCCACCGCCAGTCTCAAAGGATGAGGACAGCACAGAGTAGGTTGGGCATTCTAGAAAATCAAATGATGAAGCCCTCTCACAAGTACTAAGCTGGATTTTAAAGCAAAGCTTAAGATCGGTTCAGGAAATGAAGAAGGAAGTGGCCCCAAGCACGCAGGTGGCCATCCACATCTAATAGTCCTGCCACCTTGTCTTCATCAGTTTTTTCTTCTAATCTGCTATCCCTTTCCAGTCAATAACCGTTTCCTTAGTCTTGCTAGGCTCTAGAATTTTAATCATGAGATTTCAAAGCCATTATAATTCCTTGCTGTTAAAATGGAATTGCAGAAAAAAAGGACCATTAAATTTTGGGTTGCAGCTTAGATTGGCATCAGAAACAATACTAGAACTGGAGATTTTGGAGTAGGGATGTTTCTTCTCCATGAAGCCATGCAATCTTATAACTTTTTCCACATAAATATAAATTTCCTTCTACAGGTTCGGAAATATGAAATCAAGTAAGGGGGCCTAATCAAGACACACTTAGGATAACCCCTTCACCATTGCAGTGTATATTTAATGATAACTATCTTGTAGTTGTTGCAAACCAGCAAGCAAGTTGGACCATTTTATTCAAATTCAACCTCACAAAGACCTATAATTGGTCAATTCATTGGGTTTGAAATCACGGGGAGTCCAAATCAAATTACTGTCATATTATATCTGTAGCTCAAGCTAAAGATGGACTGAGCACAATTTATCCCCACAAACAAATCGGCATTGACCAATAATAATATCTGAAGACACGAAAGGTATCATATTAGGCTTTCAAAGCCAGTAGATGCTCCAGGCACCATCCTTCCAGATGGACAGAAATGGCCTACAGAAACCGGGCAAGAGGAATTTGATGGACTCACTATAATAAAATCTCCAAGGCCTTCATCTTCAATAAAAAGCAATATAGGTCGGCGCTTGCGTACATTCACAGGGATTTTTGTTTCTATGCATTCCTTCAAACCCATAGTTTCTCCAGCTTTCTGAGGAGTGTGGTCATACAAAAGAGCTTCCAATGGTGTTGTTGCCTGGTAGGCATTATATGTTCTAAATGAGACATCTAAAAGAGTGGATGATGAAAAATCCATCTTTTTCATTTCATGATTGAATTGAGTGAGATAGTCTGATCCGATGCCGGTTTCAGCCTGCCTTGCTTCCACCTTTGGACCATTCAATGTAGATCTATTTACAATATACCTTGCAGCCTGACTATCTCGGGATGAGCTGTATGGGCCCCAATCCATGCTTTCCTGACTTCTGTATCGCACTTCCTCACTTAAATACATATTTTGATCATCATGGTAACAAGTCTCCCCCTCATCTATATTTTCTACTTGCAATATACTACAAGGGGATTCTGTGCATTTGCTTGTTTTCTCTTCATGGGTGGCAACGGAAGCTGAAAAGGCTGCAAGTGCTGATGCTAAAGCTTCATCAATAGACAACAATGCCTTTTTGGTTGGAGTTGGGTGCTCACAAATGGATGTGCCTGCATACCCTGTAGCTTTAGAAAGCACCTCTGACGCACACTCTGCATCTTTACTTGATAAATTGTGTGCAGAATCTTCCCCTTTGTTTTCTAAACCCTGCTGGTCTAGGCGAGCAGATGCTGATGCATTGAGAGCAGCACCTGGAGAAGACACAGGCAAGTCAGGTTCCAATGACTCCATGTCGCATGGAGAAGAAGGTTTCTCATACACTCCATTGAAAGATGAGGGAATGGAAGAGCTCAAAATGTCAATGGATGGAGAACAATGAGGAAATGACGATGAAGAAATGTTGGAGATGGAAACTGAGAAGGGAATCTCCAAAGATGACTGACCAGGTGCACCCTTACGAAATTCTTGATTCAATTGATTGCTTGGTATTCCTGACCCAGAAGTGGATGAAGATAAATCGTGTGAGGAATATACTCCCGCCTTAGAAGTCACACCGTCCATGCCTGTTGTAAGGGCCTGCCTGGGAAGCATCTCTTGTGACTCTAGAAGCTGAATTCTCCTTTCCATGTTATCCAGGGCCTTCACCACATTAACCTCAATTCTCTCGCACAAAGCTTCTAACCTGTCTATACGTTCGAAAAGATCTCCCATAGTTCGTCCATGATATTCTTCACAACACCTATTACACACTTTATTTTTATTTCTGTACTCCACATCTTTAGAGCTGCATTGTTGAGAGTGGTTTTCCACTTCTGGATTCAAAAAATCGTGTGTCACTTGTTCATTGACTCCTTCCATTTTACATGATTCTGAAAAGTTTCCCCCTAATCCACCTTGCCTTGCCTTCCCACATATCTCATCTACTTCATGTTTAGAATTTAGAAGAGCTCCTTCAACATGCCTCCAATTATTGTTAGACTCATTAACAGATTCTCCACCTTCATCTGGGGAGGCTCCTGCACTGAGTACGGAATGAAACATATTTTTTTGATACAATAGTAAATTGGTTAAATATCTTTCATCTGGATACCTCTCATAAGATGCATGTTGTCCTGTTGAAACTGGTGATTCTGTCATGGATGACTGGGAGGTAGTTGAAGATTCTGACAGATAAGATTTGCATTCTGACAAATCACTCTCTTCGCTGTCATTGAATGGGCCAACAAAAATCATTTCTTGACCAAAGCCACCCGTTGACATCTGTAAAATACTTGGAACAAGCATTGCCAGTAAAGAGCCTCCAACTGAGCTACCAAAAGGATTGCAACAACTGCTGAAACCCATGCATTCCATTCCTTCCATGACTGCTGCAACAGGGATAGCGTGGATACAGATTTCTTCAACTTCAACAAAATGTTTGTCTTGAACAGATGGCAGCCGAATAGTCAGAGACATGCATGGCTTAGCATTTACTATCTCGATTTTTGCCTTGTAGAATGTCTTTTCTGGCCTTAAATTGTTTGTAAAGAAAGAAGGGATTGAATTCTCCCCTTCTCTAGCTTCTTCAACCCCTTTGTTTTCTTTTGAACTTTCAGATGTGCTTATTGTTCCTATGTTCTCTTCTAGAGAATGCACACAAAAATATATGTTATTAGTAGAATGTTCATGCCCATTTCTATCTTTAGGATCTTTGATCTTCCAATGATCTGCATTAACTGATATTTCTGGTTTCTTGTTCATTGCACCTTCAATATCTCTCCTATCATTCAATGTTTCAAGACAAGAAGCAGCTCCTTCCTCACAAGAAGCATCCAACCCAAGGGAATCAGAAAGCTTTAGGTCAACCCAACTATCCTCATCACTGCTGATAGACTTTCCTTTAGTAATATCTTTTGGAAACTCATTCATATCCCTCTGCAACATGTTCTGTGGGATCCCATCTTTCGGATTGTCAGGTATTTCTGAATTCTGCTCGTGAACTGATTCTATGTGAGGTTCCTTGACCTCCTCAAATGGCTCAGTTCTATCTTCTTCCATTGAACTTACAGAACTTTTGAAAGGCCTATTCATGAAGCTGACCCTATTAAGTGGGTCACCTTTTTCTTCAGAAATAGTTTCTCCTTCACAGTCAGATTCGTAAATCCCTGTAGCATTTTCACAGTGGACAGTGCATACATATTCATTGTCACTATGAAGCTCTGACAAGCTATATAATTCATACAGCTGGGCGGTACTTCTTAAGCAAATGCTCTGAACTTTGCATGGTCTTTCCATAAAATTGACTGCACCAAAAATGACAGCCATGGATTTAGAGAAGCCTATGATACTGATTGAGAAAATCAAATCATGAAACTCTTAGAAACTCCATTTATAATCTTTCATTTCCAGGCAAAACAAATGAAAACATCCGCCTTGTGATCAAAATCCCCAAAAAACCCAAACATCTAAGACAAAATGGCAAATAAAACTTATTTGCCAGCATGTAATAGACCAACCAAAACTTCAGGCAGAAACCTTTGAATTGTTAATACTTTGAAAAAAATCATTCAACAGGATTCCAGAATGTTGGAATCTAATAAAATAGACTAGAAACCACACTAAAACAAATCCATTCTGCAAGAATCTTCAAGAATTATGATAATCATAATATAAGGATATTTTCTAATCAGAGTTTGATATATTAAAACATAATTAATATTTTCTAGCTCTAATATATCGTACATCATAAAAATTTGTAATGTTTAATGTGCTCTGGCTATCCTGTGCATCAAGATATGTATACCTGAGATTCTTGAGGGATTGTATGTGCCTTAGTGTCTCTGCATATTTTAAATTCTTTTTCAGTAGTTTTATATTTGAATGAAAAAATGTGTGTCTTTGTTCTGGTCTCTTAATTCCTTTCTTGTTGCCTTTAAAGCATAATTGTTGGAAAAACTGTATGAACTAGTTAGTGAAACTTAAGAAAAATAACAACGATAAACATAAAGGCCAGTTTCGTCATATACGAGAGTTGCATTACCCAAATTGAATTTGAAGTTTGGTTGATGCAATATCTATAGGAGTAATGAGTTTTGTCATATAGGATATCATTCTAGGTAAGTTAGAAGTCAAGAATCACTCAACTTCTGAGGCTTGGAGAATGAATAACAGTTTTGGAGGTTCTTCAGCTGTCTAAAATTTGGAATGTACATGTGAACTGAAGTTGTGGTGTTTGTCATGATTCAGTCAATGACAAGCATTGATCTGTCATATGATCACATATAGCAACGACTCCTGAGTTCCTTAGAATTCTTGGAAGTGATGTAATTGTTGCTCTTCTGACTGTTTACATGCGTTTCAAAATAAAAAGCATGGAGATACAAAGTGTAGTTTTGTGCATGGAACCATTTGGTCAAGTTCTAATTGGGATAGGTTGAACCTCAATCAACATAGGAGATGGGAAGGAAAAAAACAAATTATTTAGGGACCGCTTATATGCTATGTACCATCATTCCAAGGAGATAAAAATGGTATTATTTTCATCATTTGAAAGAGCAGGGAGCTTTGGTGTATCTTATGCAAGCTTTGCTGGTCTACTGTTTGTCAATTAAACTTTCTTAACATCATGATTGTTAACATAACTTGAAGCACATTTTTAACCAAAATGGCTAGATTCATAGCTTGTTTTATGACTTACAAAGGAGCATATACAGTTAATTTGCCAACATCAAAGACTTCTGCAAAATATAGAGGTGTCAAGAACCATTGTTATTCAATCTTGATAGAGATCCGAAGATCTCAAGGCAGTTGCAGAATGACTCCTTCCAACTACTTAGATAAAGCTAATATTAACAGGGGATATATAAGGGGTTTTGACACTGTAAGTGGATATAATTTGCCTTGCCTTGCAATCAGTATAAATAGCAACTGTAACTATGGATATAGCATACTGCTCCAGAATTTGGTCACTGGTGTGATTGTGAGATATGTTGCAATGTGTTTCTATAGATAGGGGTAGGAATTTCATCTCTTGGTTTTTATCCAACAGGACTCTGTAGATGCTCCATCAGTTCAATATTTCCTTCTACCATTTCCTCATGGAATCCGATCTGTAGCGTAATTACCACACATGACATGATGCACAAATTTCATGTTCCAGAATCCCGACTCATCTAAGATGCACAACATAATCTGGTTCTGTTCTCCCATTTTTTAAATAGTCCCTTCAAATTCAAAAAATATCACCACATTTCACAGCATTCTGGGTGAGGTTTGGCAATATTTCACAGGAATTTTCTAAAAATGCCCTGAAATATATCTAAAATATGCATATATGTCAAAAATGTTCCACAAACTTTTTGGGTTTCCAACTTTAAAATTTATGTTTTTATTGGGTGGAAAGGGGCTAAAAGAGAGGGAAAATAACTCATTTTTATCTTTCTTTCTATTTGCTTCTTGTTGTAAGACACTGTTTCTTGTTTGAGAAATTTGGATGGAATAACTATGATGGCTTTACTGCTGGGCAGTACTTGGAATCCTCTTAATGGATCTGAGGTCAATTTGAAGGAGATTCTCTGTGATTTCCTGTTCAGCAGATTGATTTTTCGTTTTGACAAGCTGCTACGAAGATCCTTGTCCTGCAAATGCAAATGAGAGTTGAGACCCTCCCTCTGGAAGAATTGATAGTAAACAAAAGATCTCTTCGACTAAGAAACCGTGGAATTTGCCCAAGACTTATACTCGACCCCAACTGCTTGAAGCGGCCCTCTTGTACAAGTGAATACATTCTGTAGGGAAACTGTATAGGAGTTTAACATAGGATTATCTAGTCTTTGTCTTCAATGTTTAGTAATCATAGTCCTGTATTCGTAACTGTGTGAAAATGCAAAAGTCATTGCAGTTAAATCTACCCAAAGTCACAGCCAAATTCAACCAAGACTTGAACTTGGTCTGATAGCATGAAAAGTTGTAAAACAATTAATGAGATTAAAGAATCAAATGAATATTCTAAAATCAATCAGGATCAATACTCATTACCTCAATAGTGAAATTGGTAGCGAGATTAACCCAAAATAATCCCCAAAATCACAATAAATGAATGAAAGAAATGGGCAACTCTGTAAAATTTGTGATACAAAATAGATTCACAACGAACAATCTCCTTGTGTCACAGTGGGAAAAACGTGCCCATGATAATTTGAACCTTGATGGGTATGAAACACCTGGAACCAAAACCCCGTGAACATGAAAGGAATGTCGCATGTCCCAGAAATCTTTCTGCGCATGGACATATGGATGAATTATATGTGGGCGCGTGCGAACTGGTTTGTGTGGATAGTTAAGAGAAAAAAAATGAATGGATGAGGTTGTAGGCGCTTACTGGTTATTTGACAAGGCCCAGACCCTTCACGAGGACGAAGCAGAACCAATCGCTTTCCCTCTAACTCAGCCGCATTTTCTTCTTCTTCTTCTTCATCGTGATCAGGATAAGGCTCGACAATTATACAATCTTCCAACGACCCTGCCACTTCCTCCCAGGTGCTTTCGCAGCTCAACCCAATTTCCTCCATTGTTTGATCGCGATAAGAACGCGAATGTTACAGGGTCTCCTCCTTATATTTTGTATAGAAAGCATAATAAGGCTGCAAATTATTCCTCCACCACTACCAGAATGGACAAACAAGAATATCTTTATCAAGGTCGGTTCCATGTCCTCTTTCACCGCCCAAATGTATCATTATAACTTGCGTTGATTGCGATGTAATTAAAATATGTGAAGAGGGTCCTTCACTTTATTGTGAGGTAGGTTGTGGTGGACGGCATAGGATGAATTTAGTTTTTATGTTACGTTTCATAGCAATTACTTTATGATTTTTGTAAAGCTGGTTCACCCCTAGTAAAGTGAGGTGATGTTAATCTTTTTAATACCTTCCAAATCTTTATAAAATAATTTTAAATTCAATTGGAACACTCGATTAAGCTTAGAAATAATTTCAAAGTTAAGTTAGACATAGTAAATTTGATAGATTTTAGTTACAATAATTTAACAAAAATTATTCTATATAGATTTTAGTTACAATTATATTTATATATATATATAATAATCTATTTTTTAAGGTCACGGCCAAGCTAACACATCAAATTGGTGTATGAGACCTCCTTGTTTGTGGACAAGGGATCCCTCTCCACCCAGTGATTTGACTGGTAAAGTCTACGAAGGTATACATACCCTACCCCCCTCTGGATTTGAACTCGTGACCTCTTAAGAGGAAACACATGTTCTTAACCATTAAGCCCATACTTTCTAAATATGTTAATGGAATGCTTAAATAATTTGAGGGAAGTTTTCATAGTAATATTGTTAATTGGAACCATAAAGATATTGCAATTAAAATGATCTTACACTTCATTAAGCTCCATCAAACAATCAACTTTAATTTTGGTGATTGCATTGTATTTTTTTCCTAAAAAAGCAAAAAAACTAACTACTTTAATAATATTTATATTCTTTTCTTTAAAAATATGAATAAAATCTGTTTTATCTGCATGCGCGCACGGTGTGTCTAAGACAGCGATCCAGAACACTGTTGCGAGCAGCTCCATTGCCATGGCCCCGGGAGGGGGCCTCGAGGTCGCTCCTCCTCTTCCACCCGAGTTGTGTGTGTTTAGGAAGCTTGTGGCAGCATGCAACAAGTGCCCAACAAGCAAACAACAACAGAAGTTTGTAAAAAAGTTGGAAACCATTACCACGGTTTCCTTGCTGACCGAAGAACCCTGTAGATTAGCTCTAAATCTTGTTGAATGAGGGCTAATGGGGCAGTTCACCGGGCTTTGGCCAAAGTTGTTGATGCCTGGGTGCAAAGGAACTAGAGATCACTGGTCAAAGAGGGAATCAAAAGCTACTTAGTCGGGAAAGGCTTCTTCATCTTTGTCTTTGATTCGGTAGAGGATAGGAATCTCATCTTCAGAAATGGCCCGTATTTTATGGGGCCCCAGGGTCTATACTTGAACCAATGGAACTCAGATTTTGATCTGTCTCAGGATGTTCCCTCGGCTATTCCTGTATGGGTACGCCTATCTCACTTACCTCTGCATTGTTGGAACCCCAAATCTCTAGAAGCCATAGGCAATAAGCTCGGAAAATATATAGATCATGCCGAAAGGAGGGATCAGTACTCCTGTGTGAGGATCTGTGTAGAAGTCGACCTGGAGGAGGGTCTCCCCGAAGCTATAAATCTCACGATGGTTGATTGGTCCTACATTCAAGTGTTAGACTAAGAGCAACTCCTGTTTAAATGTCGGCATTGCCATGGCTACGAGCACTTTTCCAGGCATTGTAAAAAGAAAGTAGAGGAGGAGGCCGAGAACTCGAAGGGAGAACAATGGACTCAAGTCCAGAAACTAGCTCCAACTAAACAAAATAACAGATCCAAAGGGAAAGCAGCGCCCTCGGGGAGCGGAACACCCCCCTCGATTCAGTTACAAGGGGAGGGGAGCTCAGCCCCTCCAAGAGCACAGACAACCAACAACCCCTTTGAAATACTCAGCACCCTAGAAGAACCACCCCTAGCTCCAGCAATCGAAGAGGGCGAACAACAACCCATTTCTATTGCAAAAGATAAAAGCTTGGAAGAAACAGCCCCTCTATAAGCCGGATCATCAAGAGGAGTCTCTAGCCCTCCATCCTATGCAGAGATGACAAGGAAGAAGTCTCTGGAGACATTAGGATCCTCAAAAGATGAGACATTTGAGAGGCCATCGAAAAGAGCCTAGAGGAAATCCCATAGAGAGGCAAGGGAAGAAGAGGTTGAGAGACAAAAAATGCAAACCAGCCAGCCCACGATTGAGATGTCCATTGGCAAAAACACTAGAAATAGGCCTCCCAAGGGAGGGTCTACCCCCCCCTGGCTGCCAGTAAATAATGCGATTAATCTCTTGGAACTGCAGAGGCTTGGGGAACCCCTTAAAAGCTGAAGCTGTGAAGAACCTTCTGAAAACAGAAACACCCGAGATCCTCATGCTCGAAGAGACTAAAATAGAAGGGGATTCCCTTCTCGACCTCAGCAAAGTGAAATGGAAAACAAAAGACGGAAAAGCAGTAAGTGCAAGGGGCACTTGTGGCAGCTTTCCACTCTCTTGGAGGAAGACAAATTCCACCTTGAAAGCTCCTTCGAAACGCAGCATTGGATCTATATCGAACTCTGACATCTTGCAAGTAAGATCACCCTCGCCCTCTTTAATCTTTATGTCCCAGTCCTCTATGCAGAAAAGAAAGACTGTTGGCAAACTCTCTCTGACTTCCTTAAGGTTTACTCTCCCAAGAACATAATTCTAGCCAGAGACCTCAACCTAGTATTTGAGACAAAGGAAAAAAGAGGAGGCATAATCAGCAGGGACCATTTCCTTCCCCTTGTGGAAGACTTAATTCAACAATGGGATTGATCCGGATTATTTTCGGCACGAAATGAGAGCAGAGATATAATAAAGAAATGCACAAAGATATTGCAGATATTCAATAATATAACAGAAATGTAGCAGAGATGCAACCATAAACATAGATATACAGTAATACACGATTTCTATTAATCAGAGAAATGTACAGAGACTATAAAAATACAGAGTGAAAGACTCGCTAGAATGGTGGCAGCTT
>JZKD02S1851693.1:38867-51912 GCA_000966675.3 Picea glauca
TATTGCCAATCTGAAGACAACCTATGATATGTATAAAACGTTAAAATGAATGTTTGAATGTGACAACACTCTCAGAGTTCTTACCTTAAAGAGCCAAATTCAAAGTACCAAGATGACGAAGGATGACACAATTTCACTCTTCTTTATGAATTTGTCAGAGATTAAAGACCAACTAGAGACCATTGGGGAAATCATGTCTGATAGAGAACTTGTATTAACCACTATCCAAAATCTTCCAAAATCATGGGAGCCTTTCATTCAGAGTATCAGTGGAAGAGAAGCTCTACCAAACTTTGAGCGTCTATGGACATATTGCACTCAAGAAGAACTTAGACTTAGAAATAGAGGAGTGGAAGACTCCTCAGAAGAAAATCATGCTCTTGCACTTCATATAAAGAAGAGAGGAAAATTCAAAAGAAATTTCAGGGAAACATTTAAAGGTGAAAAGTCTTCATCCAATCTAGGTTATCAAAGAAGAGATGTTTCAGAAATTTAGTGCTTCATATGTGACAAGTATGGACACATTGCAAGAAACTGTCCAACTAAGAAGAAGGGATGAAAAAATGCTTCCATCGCTGACATTGATCCAGATCCACCTCAAAAGAGTGAAGAGAAGAGAGAGGAGAAGTACTTCCTCTAAAAGGGACATGACTACAACTAGGTAAATCAATTGATCTCTAATTTTATTGTTGATTTCTTTTTTCAAATAAATGATGAATATTATTTCTAGTACGGGAGCTCTCAATATTTGGACCATTATCCTTGGTATGAGAGTCCAAACCATATTGAATTTGTTCATCATACAAGAACAAGAAGAAACAATGTTTCCCTTGAATAAGAGATAGCTTTCAAAAATCCAGAGAATCCCATATAGAGATTAACAATGAGACAATTCCTTCTCCCCCTTCAGCAGTTCAGAGGGAGACACAAATTATTCCAATTTATCTAGTTACTCCAGTTGATATGTTCAGAGATATTGTAGTAGGACATAAAAGGGCTACCTAGAATCGCTTTGCAAGAGGCAGAGAAACATACAAGTCTCTCAAGGCACATTCCGAGAAAGAAAAAGAGATTTTCAAGCTATCCTTCAGTCATGAGCCACTTCATTGATGTTGAACTTCCTTATGTTAGAGAAGCAACATGAGAACAAGTATGGAAAGATGCCATAACTGAAGAATACTAGTATATCTTAAAGAATGATGTATAAGATATTATTCAGGTACCAGAAGGGACGTCCATGATAACTTTCAAGTGGATCTATAAGATCAAGAATGCAACTAATTTAAATATCGAGAGATACAAAACAAAATCTATAGCCAGAGATTTCTTACAAACAGAGGGAGTTGTCTATGATGAGACACTTGTTCCAGTAAACCCAATGCACTTCCATCTGTACTACCATCCATGACTTGGAAACTATATTAGATAGATAGATTCTTGATGAATTTGGATTTCAGCAAGAGTGTTGCTGATCCAAACCTATATCATTAACAATGTTGGTGATGAGAGCCTGATTTTGATGACTTATTCAGAAAGCCTTATTGTTGAATACAAGTAATCCTTGGATTTTGAATTTGAGATGAAGAATCTGAGTATGATGCACTACTTCTTGGGACAAGAAGTATGACATAGGACCGATAATATTTTCCTGAGTCAAGGAAAATATACAGTGAAAATATTAAAGTTCAATATGACAGAATGAAAAATCCACAGTGATGGATTTAAAGAAGAAGATTCATGATGATTCATCCGATACCGAACCACAACTAATTGGATCACTGATGTATCTAGTTAACACTGGACTTGATTCATTCCATGTATTGAATATTCTTAGACATACTCACTAGACAACAACAAAACATGTATTGAGATATATATGAGGCACATGGATATGGCCTGATATATGCCTCCAGTGTGAACTTGAGTTTGCAGGATATGCCGATTCAGATTGAGAAAAAGTAGAGTGGACCGAGAGAGCACATCTAGTTGATGTTCTACCATAAAGTTTGCCATGGTTTCCTGATATAGCAAGAAACAAAATTATGTGACCTTGAGTACCATAGAGGCAGAGTCTATAACATCGAGTGTGCGAAGCAATGTGGCTTCACTAGCTTCTGATAGATTTACTTGACCATGATATGGATCCTATGATGATAACCAAGAGCCATGTGTGAAGCTCCTTGAGAACCCAACGTTTCCTGATGGATCAAAACATGATGATATGAAATATCCTTATATCAGAGATATGATGTAGAGGAAAATCGTACACTTGCGGTACCTTCCTACACATGAGAAGATTACAAACATCTTCACCAAAGTAACTTGGTGAAAAATGCATTCCTATTTAAGAGGGAGTATTGATGAGTATAGCCAAAAAAAAAATTCACAGTACATTTGTGAGAGACATGACATTATATAGAATGCCTCCCTAGCTGAGAGGGAGTGTTGATGAATGCAACTATGTGAGACATTCTCTAGCTTACAAACCTATGAGGTGTGGATCATTTTAGTTATGTGAAGCCTTTCTCTTAGCTTACAAACCTGAGAGAAAGACCCTAAGAAGGGTATGTGGTTCCTGCCTGAGACAGAGCTAGGAACATAGAGATGACCTCCTCCATTCAGAGAGTGAGAAGAAATCCAGATGATTATCTAGTGGGAAAGGCGATCTGATGAGTTGGACGTGCCTATGGATAAGCACAAGGTGAGCGTGTGAAATCCCAAAGTGCTAGGTGCATCGTCACATGAAAAGAAATGAAGATGATGTGTTAGCCTCCTCTGAGCAACATAGTTGATGAGAAAACTCCAGATGATTCTCCTGTGTGAGGGAGTGGGAAAGAAGATCTGTAGAGTGGACGTGCCTGTGGATGAACACAGGTGAACATGCATAGATCCGGTTCTTTTGTGTAATGCAGTGAGCTAGAGCTATGACATCCCTCTGTATGTGCCCCTAGTGGATGAGCACTAGTGGGTGTATCATATCCTTTGCTATATGTTGTTCAAGAGTCAGACTTTCCTATATCCCTTATTGTTTTGTAAAGGGTACAGGTTGGCCCCACCTTAATGTGATTAATAATAAATGTTAAAAATAATTAATATGGTTCATAATAATAATAATAATTATAAAGTGACTTAGAGAGGTCGGCCCTATTGAACCAATATATGCCTTTGTTTATTGGACAAGTCTAATATAAGTAATGGATGATTCCCCATTGTGGAACCATATCTTCCTTGTGAGTTTGGAAATTTCAGCAAGAACACTTCTTTGGAAAAAGGTGCGCGCCTCTCTTGGGCACTAGAGTTCTAGGGTTTAAGCACCCTCTTGTGTGCTAGGTCTTTCTTGGAGGTGAAGGTATTTCTCTTGAAGAATATAACAAAGGATTTGGCCGGGTTTTCTTCCATTGTTGAGAAGGGTTTCCCAGGATACATTTTGTGTTCTTGTGCATGGTGCTTCTTCTTGTGATCTTGATTGCTGCAACATTTATGGTTATGGTTAAATGATAAAATGGTATAAAATTCATGCTTAACCTAGCCTATTGAAAAATCAACATGGTATCAGAGCATAGGTCTTGAAGAACCCATTGCACAAGCTACAAGCTCTTATCAGTCATCTCTCCTCTTTTGCAGAACCGTACAACCCTCCTAGGGTTTCCATAAAATCCATACGACTTCCTTCTCAGTGGTGATTCACCCCTTAATACTTGGAATCTGGGGATACTTTTGGCATAGAAGAGTACGAACTCTTCCATTTCATCTCCAGAAGCTCTCAAAATGAAATTATGAGAAATTTTGATTTTTGGACCTAGGGTTTCAAGGGTACCGAAAATTCCTATAGAATATTAATTCTAGGGTTTCATAAGAAACGTTTTCTTGAATCAACAAGAGTCTTAGTGATACGACCAAATTGGTTATTGGCAGTCATAAGTCCAAATAATCAAAGGTTTCTAATTCAATCTAATCATTAGTTTTTCAAAATCTAGTCGGCAAGTGTTCGAAGAAACCAAACAAATGAAGAACAAAACATTAGTATAAGATATGCTTGATTGAGCAAGCAACTTCAGCCCCTGGAAATAAAATCTTCTAGTCACACTTGAAGAATATGATCTCTTGTATGTAACAACTAAAACTCTACCAGACACAACTATCGATATAGAGAAGAAGATAAGAAAAGAAGAAGATGTCAAAGAAAGAAAAATAATCATCTACTCAGTAAGAGATCACCTCTTACCATGTATTTCCAATCTGAAGACAACCTATGATATGTATAAAATGTTAAAAGGAATGTTTGAAAGTGAAAACACTCTCAGAGATCTTACCTCAAAGAGCCAACTTCAAAGTACCAAAATGACGAAGGATGACACATTTTAACTCTTCTTTATGAAGTTGTCAGAGATTAAAGAACAACTAGAGACCATTGGAGAAATCATGTCTGATAGAGAACTTGTCTTAACCACTCTCCAGAATCTTCCAAAATCATGGGATCCTTTCATTCATACTATCAGTGGAAGATAATCTCTACCAACCTTTGAGCGTCTATGGAAAAATTGCACTCAAGAAGAACTTAGAATTAGAAATAGAGGAGTGGAAGACTCCTCTAAAGAAAATCATGCTCTTGCACTTCATACAAAGAAGGGAGGAAAATTCAAAATAAATTTTAGGAAAACATTTAAAGGTGAAAACTCTTCATCCAATCCAAGTTATCAAAAAATAGATGTTTCAGAAATTTAGTGCTTCAGATGTGACAAGTATGGGCACATTGCAAGAAACTGTCCAACCAAGAAGAAGGAAAGACAATATGCTTCCACCGCTTACATTGATCCAGATCCACCTCAAAATATTTAAGAGAAGAGAGAGGAGAAGTACTTCCTCTAAAAGGGACATGACTACAACTAGGTAAATCAATTGATCTCTAATTTTATAGTATAGTGGACCGAGAGAGCACATCCAGTTGATGTTCTACCATAAAGTTTTCCATGGTTTCCTGATATAGCAAGAAATAAAACTATGTGACCTTGAGTACCATAGAGGCAAAGTATATAGCATTGAGTGTGCGAAGCAATGTGGCTTCACTAGCTTTTGAAATATTTACTTGACCATGAGATGGATCCTATGATGATAACCAAGAGCTGCGTGTGAAGCTCCTTGAGAACCCAATGTTTCATAATGAATAGAAACATGATGAGATGAAATATCCTTATATTAGAGATATGATGCAGAGGAGAATCGTACACTTGCAATACCTTCCTACACATGAGTAGATTACAGACATCTTCACCAGAGTAACTTGGTGAAAAATGCCTTCCTAGTTAAGAGGGAGTATTGATGACTCCATCCAAAAACAAAATTTAGAGTACATTCGTGTGAGACCTGGCATTATAAATAATGCCTCCCTAGTTGAGGGGGAGTGTTGATGAATGCAACTATGTGAGACATTCTCCAGCTTACAAACCTGTGAGGTGTGGATCATTATAGCTATGTGAAGCCTTTCTCTCAGCTTACAAACATGAAAGAAATCCCCTAAGAAGGGTACATGGTTCCTGCCTGAGACAGAGCTAGGAATGTAGATATTCCTCCATTCAGAGAGTGATAATAACTCCAGATGATTATCCAGTGGGAAAGGTGATCTGATGAGTTGGACGTGCCTGTGGCTGAGCACAAGGTGAATGTGTGAAATCCCAAAGTGATGGGTGCATTGTCATGTGAACAGAAAAGAAGATGATGTGTTAGCCTCCTCTAAGTAGGAGAGTTGACGAGAAAACTCCAGATGATTCTCTTGTGTTAGGCAGTGGGAAATAATATCTGTAGAGTGGACGTGCCTGTGGATGAGCACATGTGAACGTGTGTAGATCTGGTTCTTCTGTGTAATGCAATGATCCAGAGCTATGACATCCCTATGGATGTTCCCCTAGTGGATGAACACTAGTGGGTGTATCAGATCCTTTGCTATATGTTGTTCAAGAGTTAGACTTGCCTTTAACCCTAATTGTTATGTAAAGGGTACAAGTCGGCCCCACCTTCATGTGATTAATAATAAATGTAAAAGATAATTAATATGGTTAATAATAATAATAATATTAATAATTATAAAGTGACTTAGAGAGGTTGGCCCTGTTGAGCCAATAGACGCCTTTTTTTATTGGACAAGTCTAATATAAGTAAGGGATGATTCCCCATTGTGGAACCATATATTCCTTGTGAGTTTGAAAATTTCAGCAAGAACACTTCTTTGGAAAAAGGTGCGCACCTCTCTTGGATGCTAGAGTTCTAGGGTTTAAGCACCCTCTTGTGTGCTAGGTCTTTCTTGGAGGTGAAGGTATTTCTCTTGACGAATATAAGAAAGGATTTGGCTGGGTTTTATTCCCTTGTTGAGAAGGGTTTCCCAGGATACATTTTGTGTTCTTGTGCATGGTGCTTCTTCTTGTGATCTCGATTGTTGCAACATTTATGGTTATGGTTAAATGATAAAATGGAATAAACTTCATGATTAACCTAGCCTATTGAAAAATCAACATTTTCACCTCACCAAGTTGTAATCAAGGATTTAAAAGATCCTAAGCATGTTCTTGCAACTGAATTGCTGATGATATTACCAGGTTGTACAAGTTTGACAACTTTGGGTCATCATATTTTTCATCACTTTTTGTTGCTCATAGCAATGACTTGATAAAACTTTGGAATGAGTGGTTTGGTCATATAAACTATCTCTCATTGAAACAACTATGTAATCAACAGATGGTGACTGGTCTTTCTCTTGTTTCATGCAGAGATGGAGTTTGTGTCGGTTGTGTTCTTGGCAAGCATCATCAGGATAGTTTTGACAAACGTGCCTCTTAGCATGCCTTAGGACCTTTGCAGCTTGTTCACAGTGATTTGTGTGGTCCACTTTCTTGTCCTTCTTTTTATGGGTGCAATTATTTTTTAACTTTCATTGATGACTTTTCCAGACGTACTTGGGTTTACTTCTTAAAACTTAAGAGTATATTTTTTGACAAGTTTTTGGCCTACAAGGCCCTTATAGAAAAGCAATTTGGACATCAAATTCAAAATTTAAGAACGGATAATGGAGACGAATATGTGAACAATAATTTTACAAGTTACTGCACTACACAAGGCATCCAAATGCAACATAATGTTCCATATACACCACACCAAAATGGTGTTTCTGAAAGAAAGAACTGAACATTAAAATAAATGGCTAATTGTATGATCCAATCTAAGGGATTAAGTCTAAAGTATTGGGCAAAATCAATCAACTGTGAAAATTACATAGTAAATCTCACTCCCACAAAGGCACTTAAAAATATAACACCGGAAGAAGCTTGGACTAAAATAAAACCAGATGTAACTCACTTCCATGTATTTGGAAGTATAACAYGGGCTCACATTCCTGATGAGAAAAGGAAAACATTGCATCCTACAAGTGAAAAGTGTATATTTTTTGGTTATTCTGAAGATGTCAAAGGTTATAGACTTCTTCAACCACATTGYAAWGAAATTATTATTAGAAGAGATGTTAAATTTGATGAAAATCTCTTGGCCTATGAACCTAATTTGACGATTGTGCCTTCTTCGGCCTGYGAGCCATCTTTGACATTTGTTCCTTCTTCTATTCCTATTCTGGTTTCTTCTTYAGATGATGACAGTGAGGATGGAAATCCATCTCCTCCTKCTCACCTTCATCTAGATGAGTCCTTTGAACCTGAACYGACACCAACTCCACTGCTTCTTAGATGGGTCCGTTCAACACAAGAAGCAACTGGTGATCTTGTCGGTGATCCTTYAGATCAGCATCAGACACGTTCACAATTCCAACGAGCTTCTTCTATTTTGGCTCAAGTTTTAGAGACTCATGATCCAAAGACATTTGCAGAAGCTTYAGGCCATCCATATTGTTATACAACAATTAATGAAWMAWATCATTCTTTAATGGCCAACGATACTTGGGATCTTGTATCTCTTCCAAAAGGAAGAAAACTTGTCAGATGTAAATGGGTCTACAGAACTAAGTATGCATCAAATGGAAGTCTTGAAAAACACAAAGCTCAGTTAGTTTCCAAAGGATTTTCCCAAGTTGAAGGAATTTACTATAATGAAACCTTTGCCCCTATAGCCAAAATGAATTCCATCTGCCTTGTTCTTTCCTTTGCTGTCTCACATAAATGGGAGGTCCATCAGATGGATGTTAAATCTTCCTTCTTGCACGAAGATTTGCAAGAATAAATCTACATGGAACAATCTCCTGGCTATGTTCAGAATGACTCTAGCCTTGTTTTTCACCTTAATAAATATCTTTATGGTCTTAAGCAAGCTCCCCGAGCTTGGTATGCCAAAATGAACAACTTTCTTATTGACATTGAATTCTCTAGATGCCATTCCGATCCTAATGTTTGTACCAAGAAAGTAGGGAGCCATCTCATAATCCTTTTCCTTTATGTTGATGAACTTATCCTTTCTAGTAGTGACTTAAAAATTTTAAACCATGTGAAAACCAACCTTAAGAAGAAATTTGAAATGACAGGTTTAGGGTTTTTGCACTATTTCCTTGATCTCCAAGTTTTGCGAACCAATGAAGGAATTTTTCTTTCCCAGTCTAAGTATACTTGTGATCTTCTTCATCGCTTTCACATGGATGATTGTAAACCAACCCCTTCTCTCTTCCAGTTTGGAGTCAATCTTGCTGCCACTTGTACTTCTCCCAAAGTTGATGCCAACCTGTATCGTCAGTTATTTGGTAGCCTCTTATACTTGACTCATACCCGTCCTGATATTTCCTTTGCTATTGGTCTTGTTCTCAGTATATGCAAACACCCCATGAAAGCCATTGGGAAGAAACTAAAATGATACTTTGCTATGTCTGTGGTACAGTTCAGTTCAAGATACATTACAGTTCAGGGGGGACTCCTTTATTGGTTGGTTTCACTGATTTAGATTGGGCCGACGATCCTGATGATTGAAAGTCTACTGCAGGTTATGTTTTCAGCCTTGGTTCAGGACCTGTCACTTGGGCCTGTAAGAAACAACATGTTATTGCACTTTCTTCAATAGAAGCAGAGTACCAAGCAAGGGTGAATGCAAGTCAGGAAGCCTTGTGGCTTCGACATATCCTTTCAACGTTTGGATTTTAGTAGCAACATCCRAMCAKCCTTTGGTGYGATAATCAGAKTGCCATCAAGCTCRCCAAAGACCCAGTTCAACATCAACGCAACAAGCACATCAAGATACACATGCACTWCATCAAAAAKCTCATTCATGATCAAGTTATTGAAGTGCTTKTTTTTCTTACAGAAGATCAAGTTGCAGACATTTTCACAAAGTCTCTTATAGAAGCGAAGTTTTCCAAACTTCGATCTATGTTAGGAGTTCAAGAAGTTGTCATTAAGGGGGGATAGTCTCTAATGCCTCCTTCCTTCTCCTATTGTGTCACTATTGTAAATCATTTAATCCTATCCCAAGTTGTTATTAAAGGGGGATGTTAGGATATTTATACACTTAGGAGTTAGTTAAGATCTACTTGGTCTAATGTGTCATTAGGTAAAAGTGTGTTTATTTAATATGCATTAGTATGCATTTGTAGTTAAGAAATCCGACGGTCACAATATGTTTGCAACATAGAGTGATCCAATAGTTCATATTATCCTCGATCTTAAAGACCATTGATCCGTGGCTTAACACCCGATTGGTCCATGATCTCTATTTAAATAGCATGGAGGGTCATTTGCTGATGATCTATTGTGAGAAACTCTCTTGTAAAATCTCTCTGTAATATTTTTCTTTTGCATTAATAAACTGCTCCAAGTGGTCGCATTGGATGGGGCCATGGATGTTTCCCTGTAGGGGTTTTACCACATCAAAACATCAGTGTGTTGATATTTGATCTAGCTATGTGAGTGGTTACTGAAGGTGTTCGTCCTCTGTTGGAATACTCGTGTTGTCGAACAACAAAGAACATAGTTTATTTTCGATTTCAAGCTTGTTAAAAAATGAAACCGATCTACAAGCATGGTTCCCATTTTTGTGTCAATATTGTTAAAAAATGAAACAGAGGTCTGGAGATCCAACCCAACAAAGAGCATAGTTTATTTTTGATTTCAAGCTCATTAAAAAATGAAACCGATTTCTGAGCATAATTATTTTCTTGTTTCAAGCTCATTAACAAATGAAACATAGTTCTTTTCTTGTGTCAAGCTCATTAAAAAAAAATAGTTGCCTCTCTCATTGAGTCAATTCTTTCATAAGAACTAGTAACTGAACCTTCATTTTATCTGCCTATGACAATAAATCCTATTTCTTCCTCTGGTGAACATTTTCCTATTAGTAGCCAACAATGTAATTTGGCATCGAAATTGGTGATGGGAGAAGAGTTGGTAGATGAAACGAAGCTTGGGGGGCATGTCTCCAACCTTTGATAATCATTCTAGAGTTAAGTTGCTAGCTTCTCAAGATGGGGGAAAAGTACCAACCACCCACATTTGGACTTTACATTGGGAAGTGTTCAACATAGTTAGATTTCGATTTTAAGCTCATTAAAAAAATGAAACCAATTATGAGCATAGTTTTTCTAGTTTCAAGCTCGTGAAAAAATGAAGCCTACCCAATCATAGTTTTACTTTGTTTCAATCTTGTGTAAAAATGAAACCAATATCGAGCTTAGTCTTTGTTCTTTCTTGTGCTCATAAATACATGGGAATAGGTTACCGAGTTCAGTTTTTGTTCTTTATCGTGCTTGTAAATACATGAGAATAGGTTACCGAGCTTATTCTTTGTTATTTCTTGTGCTCACAAATTCATAAGAATAGGTTACCGAGTATACTTTTATCTCTTTTTTGGACTTGTAAAAATTATATGAAAATTGAACTCTTTGGAGTCTCCTTTAAGATCTTTTTAGACTCTCTAAATATGAAAAGATTGTCAAGTGGGCTTGTTTCCTTTCACACTCATTAAAAGGTTTAAAATGACTTATTTCGAGTGATAGTTTACCCCTTTTTCGACCTCGTTAGACTAAATACGAAAAATGAATAATCTAGTCAAGCATGATTAGAAGAGTTCTCCTATGTATCGTTTTATACTTTTCCGGGCCCTAGAGACTAATTTTACAATTTTTTTTATTATGGAGTCTTCTTTACGACCTTTTCAGATTCTCTAAACATGAAAAGGCCATCACGTTTACCTTCTTTGGACTTGTTAAAATTTACATCGAAGGACCCACACATGGGACCGTACCCCTCCTTCAGGTTCGTTAAAAATATGTCGTGGGAGTCATCGTAAGATGAGCTATATCAAGCCTCTGTTATCCTCCTCAAACTTGTAAAACTAGAAAGAGGTACTCACCAATCATGTTGGGGAATTTTTAGAGGGTTTTTTTCTTCTTGTTATCTTCATTATCTTGCATCTATTATTACTTTGAGTCTCCCTTGAACAATGCACCTGTTCTATCATCATATATAACAATCAAGTCATCCATTCTCTCTCATTGACCACCATTTCCATTGTGTGTCACGTTCCACTAATAGGTCCATGACCAATGTTATAGACTTTGTCTGAGTTAATGTTTTCAAGTCAAGTTATTTGTCGTGCATACTTGATCAAGGGAAGTTTTTGTGCGTCATCCACTTGCAGTTCCTTTCAGTCTATTTATCCCGACCATCCATGTGTTAGTTGTGCTCCATTATTATGATTTTCACACCATTTATCTTTACATGTTACGTGTCGATTGATGGGGGATACATCAAGGCCCTCCTTTGATGAATTTCACCCTATTGACTCCAACTCATTATCCACGATTGAAATATAGAAACCCATCAATACCCCGGGACTTGCAGACATTAGTGGTAGGTCTCCTTGCATTTCGACAATGGGTTTACATCATTGTATCCTATCGAGTGAATCTACGAGTGTTCGACAACAACTCATTTATTCACACTTTGTATATTGTACAAGGTATCTTGGGTTCCATCATCATTATCGGTGGACTCCCTCACATCTGTTAATGATATACATTAATGACTGGTAATCAGATGGTTTCTACCATGCTCGACTTCAAATATTTTATTCATATGTTGTAGATTCATACCATTTGGATCAAGGATGAAGACCTTGGGATAAGATCGCACTTCTATTAGATGATATTCTTTCCCAACCTATGATGAAGGATATTCATGAGCACTTCACAAAGTCATGTCACTGATTTCTATGATGTGACATAGATCCACATTTGTACTTGGTCGTGGGTATGATTTTACTTGCATCTTGCATGGATATGTTAGAATAAAAGAGATGTGCTCATTTTCACCATAGAAAATATCTAAATATTGTCACCCAACCATAGGCACAAAGGCCTCCCCCGAGCACCTTAAACCTTAACAGACAAAATAATTATAGAAGCAAACCTTAGAACCAATAACCAACCAAGGTAGCATACTTCTCTCCAAAGCTAGTGTACTAAGTAGAGAGTCCAAACCATAACCAAGGTAGAAATTCCAAAACATAACCAAGGACCAAGTCACTACTGTAGCAGCTGCAACTCTCCTCCAGTCATGTAGACCACTTTTCCTTATGCAGTTGTGAGAGTGAGTGAGTACAAATGATCTATAGCACCTTCTATTTATACTTCTCCAAGTCATTTAACTGGGCCGACTTCGCTTCCTAGATGCTAATAACTTAATATTAATTTTTCTCTTGAGCTAACTTGTCTTCTAGGGTGATTATCCAATGTTTTTAGGGTTTCTCTTATTCCTAGAATATTCTAGTCTCATCAAAGGTTACACGTAGAGGTTAATACCTCCCACAACTAACGTAATATCAACACTCCATCCTAGCTAGGGAGGTATTAAAGGAAATGGTCTTGAGAACAAACATACCATTCAATCGGTAATATCATCATAGTCACACATGCTATCTCATGATCAAATCATGAGCACCATCATCACTATCCAACTAGATAGTCTCCATGGAAATTGGAATAATGCCATCCAATAGAAAACAATTGTTTTCATTTATAGTAGTATACAACTACTAGCTAGTGGTACACAACCACTCCTAGTAGCACACA
>JZKD02S1851704.1:36507-53662 GCA_000966675.3 Picea glauca
CTGAAGTTTGGCCCTCTTTACCTTGGAATCTCCTGCATATATAGTTTCCAATTTATCCCAGAGTTGTTTTGCATTTTTACAGTTTAGTACTTTAGCAAGGATCTTCTTACTCAGTCTGTGTTTAAAGCCTTTGCATATGCCCAAAATATCTTCTTGTCTTCTTCTTCCGTGGGAGTGACTTTTGGAACATCATATCCTTTTTCAACTAATGTCCATACTTCCAGTCCAATGGACATCAGATAGCTTTTCATTCTAACACTCTAGAAAACATAGTCTTCACCATCAAATAAGGGGACTTCTAATGTCATCTTCAACTACTGATCCATTCCGATGTATATTTATCTTCAAGTGATTTAAACCTTTAGTGAAGAGACCCACTCTGATACCAATTGAAGGACCAGATCCTATTACTGAGAGGGGGGGTGAATCAGTGACACAATCCAATCCTTCAATTTTTTTTCTTTTCTTAATGCAATCAAAATTTTAACACAATATTTTATCGTGGAACCCAATTGGGAAAACCACAAACACTTTTCTATTAACTGCAAAATTTTGTTTTACAGGTTACATAGAAGGAAGATATTATTCCTCTTAGATCAACACCCACTGATCAGGATGCACCCACACCCTTGTTCACTAGCTCCAACTGGTAGGAGGTTACAACCCCATGTTTAGTCAGCTACAACTGACAAGGAAGCACCTACTCCCTTGCAGGCTCGAACCTTCCCTTGCACCTCCCAACCACCCTTAATATTTGAATCTGGAAAACTTATGTATCATGTCTTGACTGCTTCTCTCTCTGATTATGTCTTTGATCTTCAATTTATATTCTGCAGTCCAATAAGGGTATTCTATATCAAACACTGGACATCATAACTACTGCAAAGTATCTTTCTGTATTTTGATCTTCAATGTCTCTGCAGTAGTCCATCATCTCATTCACATCTTAGTTATATTTACAAGTCTTTAAAATCTTCAACACAACTCTTCACAACCATCGCATCTCTCCAACTAAATGACCATGGATTAATGCTAACATAGTTATTAGTCAATCTTTAATCAACATAACACAATTATTATTCTTCATCGATTTAGTTCCATCTTTTAATGCATAATTGATTTAACTGAGATTCATTCTAACTGTGTCTTTTTGGGTTTCGTGCAGATTATTGTTCTTTGTGTTACTGTAGGGTTTTATTAATTTTTGTGATCACTTGAAAGTGTGTAGACCATTCAACAGTTATGGTGAGGTTTTTATAGCCTCTGCTATATTCTTCATGTGATCCATGTTTGCCATGCTCTTTATCATTTTACAAAATCGTGACTGTGAAATCTGTGGTGTTGTGCAGAGTTTTAACATGTTTTTGGCGAACCTCCACAAATGGAAATATGCCAAAACTCTGATAGGAAGAGCGGTCTCAGCATCCGAACATTTATACACTTGGTAGCAAACTTTGGTGACCCTTTAGACTTGACGTTATGCCAAATATTCCGACAAATAAGAATTTTCTCTTCCAAATGACACAACGAACTCTCATAAGCCCATGGTCGCTCATATGACTGTCGTGCTACACAGCTATAAAAAAATATTACTTCAGTGGTCACAGTCACTTCTTCCAAAAGGTAGGGGGACTGACAGGTCGTCCCGGGCTTGAGGATGGTGATCTTCGTGTGAAGTCCAAGCACCCATAGCCCCCACCATACCCTTGCACTACGTGTTGATATGCTATGGAGAGAGATAATGTTATAAACCACTATAATGTTTTTCACACTTTCAATGTGGGATAAGTCCCACTACAGAATTTAGTCCTCACCATCCATCGCTCGATTTGAAGGCTGTCGAGTCTCCTCACTGGTCGAACCCCACGATGTGCCTCTCTTCCTTGCGAAAGAATTCCTCCTTTCCATAGTAGTTAGGGCAATGTTCAACACTTATTTCTCTCAGAGCCGACTCCACCATGATCGACTTCAAGCTCTGCCTATCATGACAACTGCTTATTGTGTCTGGTCCAAGTGAGTTGTGGTAAGGTATTTAAAGCATGTTTCTTCTATTCTATTTGTCTTCGGTGTTTTCATCAGAGATCTCAAATCCATGAGGTAAAGCAATTGGATTCAACTTGGCCACACGCATCAACGTTCGTCGAGAGTATACTTGATCTGCACAATCATACGTTTTATGAAATTCTTTCTTGTAATGCAAGTCATAGACATCCTTCACACACTCTCTCATGTTTTGCGTCGAATAACTGGTCAACTCTCTCAGGTTTGGTTTCCATAGGTGCTTCTCGTTTGGGTTAAGGATCAATAGGGAATTGCAGGTGCATCCATGTATGGACTTCCTGTAGAAGACTAGATTGCAATCCTGTATTTGAGGAGTCCTTACTTGGGATCTTCTCTTCAATCCTAGCTTATATTTGAGTTTCTTTGTCCCTTTGATACGATGATGATCTGACAATATTGTAGTCAATATACCAGATGTAGATGGCCCCAATCGCCATAGAAAAGGATGCATAAGCCATTCCATAGTCCATACACACACCAACATCTCCAAAAGGACTGAATTTTTGTTCACAAATTGCAGGAATGATAATCAGAAGCAAATTTCCAATGTTTCCTGCAGCACAATTTTCAATAACAAGGCCACTTAAATGCCTTGGAGTTCTTGTAATTTTCACAATGATCCACCCAAAGAAACCTCCAATAAAAAATGTTAGAAGAAGGTTAACTGGCATGTACCACCAATCCCTAAATGTATTCCACAAAAGCCTCTTTGTATCTCTCATAGAGTTGAGCCTCTTTGTATTTTTGGTAGGGTTGGTGTGAGTAGTCATATCAGTATTTCTGTGCGCACATATTGTAAATAACTTTATAAAACAATGCATATTACCGAAAATGCTTCTTGTAAAGCCTTTAAAAATACATTGATCATTTTGAAATGCATGCTTTACACAATCCAGATACTTGTCATACATTTCAATAACCTTCTGCAGAAATTCATGTTCTTGTATGCCACATACATCCCTTTTATTAACAACTCTATCATCACAATCATCTACTCTGTCTTATTTATTGTTCAAGTCTATTGCCTGATTACACCTACTACATCTTTACACTTCAGCAGATTGCATGGCAGAGCAACAATTTGTATCTGCAAAATAATGCACTCCATCTTGTGTTTTGTCTCCACCTCTTGGTAACTCCTGAAAGAATTGTTTATACTTATTTCTGTCATTGCCACTATAATTCCTCCTAAACAAAATATTCTCCATTGCCATGAGATCCATCCTAACCTCCTTTCCACCTTTTGAACTCTTTTTAGTAACTTGATAAATACCAAGAACCTTTGCAAGGCATGTGGGGCTCCTTGTACTTAATGAGTCTAAAAGATATTTGAAGCATTTATCAAGCAGAGGTCTACTGGAAAAAATCTATGTTGTAAGGTCAATAATAGGATAGTCAGTATGAACACCAGGATAGGAATACACCAACAATGGAAAGCAAAGGTCTCGTCACTGGCTCTGTCAACATAGACATGCCATCATGTTCTTCACATCTATCAATGTCATCACAATTACCATAATATCAACATGTCTGAACTATATGTAGCCTTAGTATCCCTATATTAGTGATGATTACGCAGTAGAGTTAATATTGTCAATGCCAATGTCATCAATGCCAACCTTTATTGCCATATTTCCAACATAAAGAGGTGTTTTAGCAACTACAAGGCCAAATTTGTGTAGAAGATAGTGATGGTAAGGATGACTAGCATCTCCATAATGGGTTGCTATACAAGCTAGAAAATATTTGTATTCCTAAAGGTGAAATATCGCAATTTATCAGAGAGGCTCATACCTCCAAGGTTGCAAGACATTTTGGTGTTGGGAAGATGATTTCCAACTTACAAAAATATGTGTATTGGCCCATAATGCAAGAAGATGCATGATTTGTTGTACCAACAAGCCCAATAATAGAAAGAAAGATTTAGACCATCCCTTGCATGCACCCACTCGAACTTGGGAAAGGATTTCCATGGATTTTGTGGGTAGTTTGCCAACAACTAGGAGGGGGCATGACTATATGTTTGTGGTAGTTGACAAGTTCAATAAGATGTACATCCTCATGCCTGGTAAAAAAACAATTAAAGGAAGAGAAGTGACACAAATGTTCTTTGAACATGTTTGGGTGCACTTTTGGATACCAAGGAGAATCATCTCTAACATGGATACTAGATTTCTCAGTGCTTTTTGGACTACACTACGAGAGAAGATGGACACCAAGTTGAAGAGATCTACAACATTCCATGCACAGACATATGCACAAACAGAAGTAATCAACAAAATTTTTGTTGATTTTTTTTGGGGTTACAACTATAAGCATTTGAAGAGTTGGGATGAAAATATGATCTACATTCAACACTCTTACAACATAGTACTCCATACCTCTACATGTAAGTCCCATTTTAAAACTTGTTTTGGGTATTTAACACATTCACCCTCGGATGTTGTATATGGAAAACAAGGAGGAGTGAGGAAAAACATCATAGGAGAAGCATTGAAAGCAAAGAATTTTGTTGAATAGATTAGGCAAATCCACTTGCAAGTACATGAGACGGTAAATAAGTCAAAGGTAAGGTTACAATTGAACAAGGAAATACTAAAAGGTCCTGGTAAGAATATTTAGGCTCTGTAATATAGTCCTTTTTAGGTATTGGAGAAGGTGGGTGATAAAACCCACAGACTCAGTCTACCCCCATGCATGCACATTTACTCAGTAGTGAATGTGGAGAATCTGAAACTCTATGAGCCTTCCATGTTGGATAATGAAAATGAGGAGCATGTCCTACCTACAATAGAGGACTTAGCACTAGAAGCTCATACATAGTTGGTGGAAGATACAATTTTGTAGAAGAAGTCCAAAACTATTAGACAAAGGCAGTGTGATCTTTGTCAGATTTGGTTGAAAGGACAACTTCTAGGGAAGGTAAAGTGGTAATCCAAGGATAAGGTAGAGGAAAAATTTCCTCAACTCATTCAGTAAAAGATTTTGGGGAACAAAAACCTCCCTAAATGGGAATGATTGATTTGGAATGGATCATTATATAATTTTCCATCCATCCTGGTACTTTCTAGGTGGAAAATTTGGAGGAATTGGCTTGTAGGGCCCATTTTAGAGGTAGGTCCCAATTTGGAGATTTGGGGTCCAAAACCTTCCAGATACTTCTTTAGGCATCACATGAAATTTTTTGGGGATATTTTTTTTTGAGAATATCTCACAACCCTTTGATGTTATTCTACACATCGAGACCTTTCCAATGGTGCAAAAATCGCTTCAAATGAAGCTCATATGTGGAAGTTATGACTCTTGCAATTTGACCTACCTTGTTGACCACCATGCTACGAGTGGATGCCACATCAACCCCATTACTCACACATGTGGGGATAGCCATGTGTGAAATTTCGAGAAGATTCTAGAAGGTCCAAAACCTTATCACTAATTGAGGGTTGAGGATGCAAAAACCCTAACCCTAGATGGGTATCAGACTATGTTAAGTATCGAGCCACTAAGAAGAGAGGGGGTTCCATTCTCTAGCATCGTAATTGTTCCATAGTTGAGCATAGCCTCTAAGAGTGGGATCTGAGATCATAACAGAGGTAAGAAGAAGATTGTGTAGAATCCATTCAGGCCACAGAGCTACAAACAACTCCATAGCGAGTGCCCCTTTCTTTGCATTTTGCATTTTCATAACCGAAGAAAAGAGATCAAAACATATGTGTCACCTTCTAGTTGGGTTTTTCTCCCATATTGGATTTCTTAGGATACATCTTCTGTTCAATTGTGTGTATATTTGCATGTTCTTTCATTTTTGTATTCAGTTAGTTTCATAAATCCGAGAAATAAGCTAGTAAAAATTAATATGGGATCTAAGGAAATAAATTGCATAATCTAAGATTTCATAATATTATAAGCTCTGTTGTGACAAACTATTCTAGTGGAATATCCACAACAGTTACAAATTCATGAACAATAAACAAATTTTTTTAAAGAAAATAATTGGTACTAGTATTAATTATTTCACGTATTTCCATTTCCATCAACCAATGAGAAGTCACTCATGGTGTTTCAACAAAACTTATTACTAATCATAGTATTTGTTGTGTTATTAGAGAAAAAATCATAGTAGTTTTGTAATCTCACAATAGTCATAATAGTTTTGTTATGGGAGAAACGAGTTCCTATATTATATTCTATATGTATGTCCATAAGTGCCACATGGGTTAAAATTTAAAAGCTCTCTTGTAGTATCCTGGTCTTGACCCTTTGGATGTTCTGGACAGAATTGTAAATAAGTGGATATAATTACGGGAGTTAGGTTATATAAAGGCTCCCATGTGTAAATGAATCCAATATGCTAGTATGAATTCCTAGTGCGGAGCTCAAGGCTAAGGCGACTAGTGAAATTCTAGGCTTGTATTTTTCATTAATATGCTTTCAACATACCATGAGGTAGAATTTCCATGGTATTCTTAAACTATGTAAATATTATTTAAAAGTTAACATGAAAGGTCCAAGGTTGGTTGTTAAAGAGCACAAGAGGGGATTTGTTGATAAATAATCATAAACTTCATAAGTTTCCTAACCTTTGTCTTTTCACCATGTGCCTTATTAAAATCGCAACCATCAATCGTTAAATATAAGTGGTGGTTGGTGGGGAAGTCCATCTTCAATAGTTTCAAGAGCATGGGGATTGAGTACAAGTCTGGAGGAATGTAAGAGACTCCATCTCCACAGGGATTCGAACTACATGTATATTCGATCCATTTTTTTACCCATGTTGTAAGGTACCATATCTATTATACTAGTAGAAAACATAAATACCGAAGAGAGTAACAACGGAACAACACAATATATGAAACCACAACACCAAAATAATACCTTTATTGATAGGAAACAATGTTAAATTGCCTCTTTGAGGGGGCAACCTCCAGCAGAGCATTGCTCAATTACAATATTTCTCAAGAAAAAAACTTCTCATGCCCACAATTCCTATTTATACTAATCTATCTACCAAAAGAACAATCTAGAGGAATATCATGTAGAAGCAGAACCTTCTATTAGGTCTTCTTACATTTGACTTATTCTTCCTTATTACTAGGCCTTATTAATATTGGCCTATATTAGATGGAAAATTTATTATTCTACCTATGTGAGGGGTTAGGGAGGTTAGGTACCTAACATGCCATAACCCTTAAAAAACAAGCTTGAGATGAGGAAATTGTTGCAGAAAGGTAGCTGGTGTTGATGGTTGCAGCTTCATGAGACATTCTCCAGGTTGTTATTATCTGGACTGAGTTGAGACGATCTGTGAGAACCCCCATGTGATGGGTGAGTCATACTCCTCTGGACATAATTGAGATGACGTGTGTGGTATCTTGTCGTGCTCCTCTATACTGAGTTGAGATGACTTGAGATGGTCTCTTGTCGGACTCTTATGGACTTAGTTGAGTTGACTTGAGATGGTTCTCCAGATAGTACTCCTATGGACTTAGTTGAGTTGATCCATTGAGAGTGACGTCCTTGTGGTTGAGCATAGGTGGACATGTCCTTAGTGGCATAACACGAGAGGATGTGTGAGATCCCTTGCTATATTGTCAAAGAGTAAGACTTTGGTAAAACCCTAATTTGTATTGTACAAGTCGGCCCCACCATGTAAAGACAATTAATATTGTGTAAAGATTTATTTATATTTTTAAGTTGTACAAGTCGATCCTATTGTGCCAATAGACACATCCATTTGATGTGCTTGGTCATGTATAAATAAGAGTTAGATCCCCATTGTGTATCACTCCCTCTCTCTCACTCATTATCTTGACGCCTACTTGTAGGGATGAAGTGTGCACTTATCTTATGCACAAGTTTTCTTGGTCATAGAGCATCCTCTTGTGTGCACTAGGGTTTGTGGTGAAAGGGTGATATTCTCTTGACTCTATAGCAAAGAATTGTTGGGTTTTTCCCTTGGTTGAGAAGGGTTTTCCCAGGATAACTTCTTGTGTTCTTGTGCATGGTTATTCTTCTCGTGATATTGGTTACTGCAGCTATTGTGTATTTTATTGTTGCATTGTTTATGGTTCAAGTTCATGCTAAATTGAAATAAACTAAATGTTCTTGAGATAAGAAATAAAAATTCAACATGGTTTCAGAGAAAAGTTCCTAAAGAGCCATTGCACAAGCTATTCCGAGCAAAGTTCCTAAAGAGCCATTGCACAAGCTATTCCGAGCAAAGTTCCTAAAGAGCCATTGCACAAGCTATTCCAAGCTAGTCGTCACCTTCTTGCTGCAACTGCAAAAATGACCCCCTCCATTTTCCTTGTCAAGATAGTTTTATCACTTTCCCCTTGAACGTTGAGCCTAATTTTTGAAAAGGAAGGTACGGCCTAGTCCATCGCACCACTTGCAACTCTCAGATTGGAAATTGAAGAATTTTGGATTTTTGGCCCTAGGGTTTCTGCAGAATTTCGGTTTCCGAGTTTCTACAGAACATTGGAGCATTTTTGCACCTTGCTGAGGTTCCTTTGACACTCTGGGGTTTCTTGTTGGCAGTTATAAGTCCAACAAAACACCATAGACCTCCTCTTAAAAAAATGATAGGGTTTATAGCCTAGCTGTTAGGTTTTGTGAAGAATCTGCAAGTCATGAGCAACAAAACTATGGTAGAAGACAAGGTTGATGGATCAAGCAACTTCAACTCCTAGAATTCAATATTACACATCACTCTATAAGAGAGTGACCTATTGAGTCTGATAGAGAAGACTCTACCAACAACAACAATCGATGGAGAGAAGGTTGAATGGAAGGTTGATGATGTCAAAGCTAGGAAGATAATCATCTATCCAGTAAGAGATCATATACTACATTGCATCTTTACCTTGAAGACAACTTATCAAATGTATGATGCACTGAAGACGATGTTTGAGAGCAACAACACTAACAAAGCTCTCACATTGAAACACCAACTTCAAAATCTTAAGATGACGAAAGTTGACACCATTGCTACTTTCTTCATGAAGATTTCAGAGATCATAGATCAGTTAGGTTCCATTGGAGAAACCACCACAGACAAAGAGCTTGTCATGATTACTCTCAATGTTGTTCCAAGACATTGGGAAGCATTCATTCAAAGTATCAATGGAAGAGCAGACTTCCCTCAGTTTGATCATCTATGGGAAGATTGCACTCAGGAGGAAACGAGACTTATAGCCAGAGGTGTGCAAGACTTACATCACAACGACAATCAAGCCCTTGCTTCTCATACAAAGAGAGGTAGAAGAAATAGAAGAAGTTTCGACAAAGCATTCAAATACAAGAAAACTTCAGCAGCTTCAGGTCATGAACATAGAAAAGACATTTCAAAGATTCAATGTTTCAGATGTGATAAGTATGGACACATTGCGAGAGATTGTCCTACCAGGAAGAAAGAAAGACAACATGCATTCACTATCGATGTTGATTCAGAACCACATCAGAGAGATGAAGACATAAAAGATGAAGCATTCTTCTACATATCAACACTCTCAAGTATGGTCCCTACTGATAGTGATATTTGGTTGATTGACAGTGGTGCTTCCAGACACATGACTGGATATAGAGAACATCTTACAAACTTTGTAGAGAAAGAGTCTCGTCTTCATGTTGTACTTGGTGACAATTCTAGATATATTGTGAAGGGAGTTGGAACTTCTTCTTTCCAACTAGATTATGACATACCACTCCAATTAAACCTGGAATGAAAAGGAACCTTGTCTCTATTTTTTCCTTAGAAGATAAAGGCTACAAGGTTACTTTCTCTGAAGGAAAAKTTCTCGCATGGCACAAGAACTCACACATGGATTMTGCCTGGGTGATTGGTGTTCGAGAAAACAGTTTGTACAGATTAACTGTCAGACCAGTCCAAGCCTTATTACATGATACTATTWGCTTGAGTGAGCTATGGCATAGGAGACTTTCTCATTTACATTATATAGCCCTTCCCGCTCTAGGGAATATGGTGACAGGTCTTCCATAGATACATATAGAGCATGATGGATTTTTCATAGGTTGTGATCTTGGAAAGAATGTCAAGGGGTCCTTTTGGAGCAGTGGCAGTAGATCCAAGGGGATATTGAACCTGATACATACAAAATTTTGTGGACCCATGATTGTTGCTTCCTTGAACGGATATTTGTACTATGTTATCTTCATTGATGATCACTCTCAAAATACGTGGATATACTTTTTGAAAACCAAGGATGGAGTCCTTGTGAGATTTCAAGAGTTTAAAGCTCAGGTTGATAACTTGACCGAGAGGAAGATCAAGGTGCTAAGATCAGTTAATGGAGGAGAGTACACCTCCAGAGATTTCAGTGATTTTTGTATTGAGGCATGGATCAATAGGGAGTACACCATTCCTTATAACCCTCAACAGAATGGGGTTGCAAAGAGGAAGAACAAATCCATTGTTGAGGCAACCAAAGCGATGATACATGATCAAAATATACCGATGATTATATGGGCAGAGGCATCCATGACAACTGTGTACGTTCAGAACAAGAGTCCTCATAATATTTTGAAGAACATGATTCCTGAAGAAGCTTTCACCAGAGTGAAGCCTGAGGTTGGACACTTCAGGATATTTGGGTGTCCAGTATACATTCATGTACCCAAGGAAAAGAGGACCAAGCTAGACCCTTCAAGCAAAAGGGTACATTTGTGGGGTATAGTGAATCTTCGAAGGAATACCAGATCTACATCCCTAGTCAGAGATAAATCAAAGTTAGCAAAGATGTCACCTTTGAGGAAGAGATAGCCTTTCAAAGATCCAAAGAACCTCAAATGGAGATTGACAGCAAGAAGAAAGAAGAGACAATACTTTCTCCCCCTTCAACAGTTCAAAGGGAGACAATTATTGATCCAGTTGATCCCGTAGCTCCAATTGATGTTCCTAGAGACATTGTAGTAGGCCATAAGAGGCCTGCATGGGCTCGACAGACTCTGTAGGAGGCAGAGGGACATGCAACTCCTCGTGGTACATTCCGAGAGAGAAAGATACCACATAGATTTTCGAGCTATGTTTCAGCTATGAGCCACATCATTGATATTGAGCCTTCTTGTCATGGAGAAGCAGCAGGTCAACAGGTTTGGCAAGATGCCATGACTGAAGAGTATCAGTCCATCATGAGGAATGATGTGTGGGATATTGTTTCAAGACCAAAAGGGAAGTCTGTAGTGACTTCCAAGTGGATCTATAAGATAAAACATGCAACTGATGGAAGTGTCGAGAAGTACAAAGTGAGATTTGTGGATAGAGGATTCTCTGAGGTGGAGGGAATAGATTATGAGGAGACATTCACTCATGTTTCCCGATACACTTCCATTCGTATGATTATTTCCCTTGCTGCATCTATGGGTTAGAGACTACATCAAATGGATGTGAATACAACCTTTCTCAATGGAGAGATTGAGGGAGAAGTTTAAATCAAGAAACCAGATGGATTCGTGATACATGAGAAGGAGTCTCATGTGTGTAGGTTGAAGAAAGCCCATTATGGACTAAAGCAGGCACCTCGTGCATGGTATGAGAATATTGATGGATACTTAGTGAGTTTGGGCTTCAATAAGAGTGTTGTTGATCCAAACCTATACTACAACATTGTTGGTGATGGGTGCCTGATTTTGGTCCTATATGTTGATGAATGATTCCTCACCGGTTCAAAAAGACTTATTGTTGAATGCAAGCATGCACTGGCTTTTGAATTCTAGATGAAGGACCTTGGTATGATGCACTACTTCTTAGGACTAGAAGTGTGGCAGAGGATTGATGAGATTTTCCTGAGTCAAGGAAAATACACAGTGGAGATATTGAAGAAATTTGGGATGACAGACTGCAAGTTCATGCCTACATCGATGGTGATGAATCTGAAGAAACTAAGTGAGAATTCTTCTGATTCAGGTGAGATTGATCCACATATTTACAGATAGTTTATTGGATCATTGATGTATCTAGTTAACAACATACCTGATATATGCTATGCAGTAGGTGTACTGAGTCAGTTTATGAGTCAGCTGAGACAAACACATTGGAAAGCAGCGAAGCATGTGTTGAGATATTTATGAGGCACAATTGGTTATGGATTGAGATATGCCTATGGTGTAGACATGAGAATGCAGGGATATGTCGATGCAGATTGGGAAAGGAGCACAGTGGACTAGAAGAGCACCTCTGGTTGTTGTTTTACTTTGGGATATGCCATGGTTTCCTGGTGCAGCAGGAAACAAACTTCTGTGGCTTTGAGTACTACAGAAGCAAAGTACATTGCATTATGTGTGGCAGTCCACGAAGTAGTGTGGCTTCACAAGCTCCTTGCATACTTATTTGGACATGATATGGATTCCACCATTATCCATTGCGATAACCAGAGCTGTGTGAAGCTCTCCAAGAATCATGTGTTTCATGATAAATTGAAACACATCGAGATCAAATACCATTACATCAGAAATATGGTGTAGAGGAAAGAAGTACATGTGCAATACCTTTCTAAACACGAGTAGGTTGCAGATGTATTCACCAAACCGCTTGCCAGAACAAAATTCAAGTACTTCCATGAGAGACTTGGCCTGGTGCAAAATGCCTCCCTAGCTGAGAGGGAGTGTTTATGATTGTAGCTTCATGAGACATTCTCCAGGCCATTCTCCTCTGGACTGAGTTGAGACAATCTGTGAGAATGCCCATGTGATGGGTGAGTCATACTCCTCTGGACTGAGTTGAGATGACATGTGTGGTCTCTTGTCGTGCTCCTCTAGAGTGAGTTGAGATGACTTGAGATGGTCTCCTGTCGGACTCCTATGGACTTAGTTTAGTCGACTTGAGATGGATCTCCAGATAGTACTTGTATGGACTTAGTTGAGTTGATTTGTTGAGAGTGAGGTCCCTGTAGCTGAGCACAGGTGGACATGTCCTTAGTGGTAGAGCACCAGAGGATGTGTGAGATCCCTTGCTATATTGTCAAAGAGTAAGACTTTGGGAAAACCTTAATTTGTATTGTAAAGGGTACAAGTTGGCCCCACCATGTAAAGATAATTAGTATTGTGTAAATATTAATTTATATTTCCGAGTTGTACAAGTTGGCCCTATTGTGCCAATAGACACATCCATTTGATGTGCTAGGTCATGTATAAATAAGAGTTAGATCCCCATTGTGGATCACTCCATCTCACTCACTCATTATCTCAATGCTTACTTGTAGGGATGAAGTGCACACTTATCTTATGTGTAAGTTTTCTTGGTCATAGAGCACCCTCTTGTGTGCACTAGGGTTTGTGGTGAAAGGGTGATCTTCTCTTGACTCTATAGTAAAGGATTGTTGGGTTTTTCCCTTGATTGAGAAGGGTTTTCCCAGGATAACTTCTTGTGTTCTTGTGCATGGTTATTCTTCTTGTTATCTTGGTTACCGCAACTATTGTATATTGTATTGCTGCATTGTTTATGGTTCAAGTTCATGCTAATTTGAAAGAAACTACATGTGCTTGAGCTAAGCATTAAAAATTCAACAACTGGCTCCCAGGTGGCATCTATTGGAGTTGCATCTTTCCAATGTACTAACACTTCCTTTATGGTGTGTTGACGGAGACGATGCTCACGCTAGTCCAAGACTACTTGTGGTTGCAACCAGATTGATCCTTCTTCATCCAACTTGGGAATACTGGTTTGAGTTTGGCACTTTGTTTCGATCACCTTCTTTAAGCAGGAGAAAAGAAAAATAAGATGGAGCTTAGAAAGATTGGGCAAAGATAATCAATAGGCCACCCGTTCCACACACTTGAGAACTGTACGAGGACCATAAAATTTGGGCACCGGTTTCTGAATATGGTCAGCCTTGAGTGAAGTCCGCTTATAAGGTTGTAGTCGAAGAAACACATGATCCCCTTCAACAAATTGACGTTCTAAGCGACCTTGATCTACTTGTTGCTTCATGCGATTATGAGCCATGACCGAATTCTCTTTGAGGGTACAAAGAATAGCCTCTCTAACTGTAAGAGTTTGGTCAACCGCCTGACCTTCGATACACCGGGCATGTATGAGAGAACTTAAGGTGGATTTTGTCCATATATTGTTTCAAAAGGAGCCATGCGAGTAGTTGTATGGTAAGAAGTGTTGTACCACCATTCAACTAGGGGTAACTATTGAGCCCATTGATTTTGCCTTTTAGATCCAAAGCACCTCAGATATGTTTCCAAACACTTGTTGACAACTTCAGTTTGACCATCAGTCTAGGGATGATAGGATGTGATAAGATGCAATTGGGTGCTCTGTAGCCTGAATAATTCTTGCCAAAAATTGCTTGTGGAAGTGGGATATCGGTTACAGATAATAGAAAGAGGCATGCCATGAAGCTTGAAGATATTATCCATGAAAAGTTGAACCACTGTGGATGCAATGAATGGGTGTTGAAGAGTACAAAAATGAGCATATTTAGAAAGACGATCAACAACCACCATGATGACAAATTTATTGTCTGATTTAGGTAAGACAACAATGAAATCCATAGAAATATCCCTCCAAATAGCGGGTGTAATGGGAAGTGGTTGTAGTGTGCCAGGTGATTTGACTGTTTCTCCCTTGTTGCATTGACAAACATCACATTCCACCACAAAGGTACATACATCCTCCTTCATACCATCCCATAAAAAAATAATGTTTGACCCTGTCATAGGTTTTGGTATACCCAGAATGCCCAGCTGTGGGTGTAGCATGAAGCTTGAAAAACACTGTCAATTTAAGTTGCGACTGTTTTCTTAAATATAGACGGCCTTTGTAGCTAAGCTCTTCATTGTGCATAGAGTACTATGGAGAAACTGGAGAATTGTCTTGAAATTGTTGGATCAAACAAGACAATTTGGGATCTTGCATCTATTCCTGGCAAACAACTTGGAGCCAATCTGGTACAATGAAGGATAGAGAAAAGAGGGACCCTTCATATTCATATTTTCTTGAAAGAGCGTCTGAAACCACATTGTCTTTACCTTTCTTGTAAATGATCTCATAATCATATCCAAATAGCTTGGTCACCCATTTTTGTTTCTCCGGGGTTAAAAGTTGTTGCTCCAGAAAATACTTGAGGCTCTGGTGATCTGGCTTAATTTGGAAGCATTACCCTCATAGATAAGGGCACCAAAGATCCATAGCATGCAGAATGGCCATCATTTTCTTTTCATAGATTGATTGGCCCAAATGGTGCTCCGATTTTTTTTTTCTAGTGAATGCCAAAAGCTGACCATCTTTCATAAGGATGACACCAATTCCTTTCCCTGAAGCATCACATTCTAGGAAAAAGGTATTTTTGAAGTCAGGAAGGGCCGGGACATGAGTAGTGCACATAGCCTCTTTCAAGGCTTGGAAGGGGTGTTGAGTTGTTGGATTCCAAATGAAAGCATTCTTTTTAAGGAGAGCAGTGAGAGGCACCACATTTTTTCCATAATTCTTAACAAACTTGCAATAATAGCCTGTTAAACCGAGAAACCCACACAAGCTCTTGAGATTCTAGGGATGAGGCCAATCCTTCATAGCTTCATTTTTATTAGGATCCACCCTGACACCATCCTTCACAACAACATGACCCAAATACTCCACTTCCGAGGCTCCAAAAGCACATTTAGATTGTTTGAGGAAAAGTTGGTGTTGAGAGAGTAGATGAAGAACTTGATCCACATGGGTAAGATGGGATGTCCAATTTTTTTACTATAGATGAGAATGTCATCAAAGAAAACTAAGACAAAATTATGGATGAAAAGATGAAAGACATGATTCATTAGTGTTTGGAAAGTGGAGGGAATATTACATAAGCCAAATGGCATGACCAAGAACTCATAATGGCCCTCAAGAGTTCGAAAGGTAGTCTTAGGAATGTCTACCTCTTTCATACATATCTGGGGGTAGCCAGAATGAAGATCAAGTTTAGTAAAGAATTGGGCACCACTTAATTTATCTAAGAGATCATCAATGACATGGATGGGAAAATTTTCTTTGATGATGAGTTTATTGAGGGCACAAAAGTCAGAATTGCATGGTTAATTCCTTAAAATCCATGAGGATGGGAGCAAGAGTCCATAACCATTCTTCACCAAGCACAATGTCACAACCACCCATGTCGATAGCAAACATCTGATAATTCTTGTGGTACGGACCAATTTGGAGACACACACTTTCACAATGCCCCACACATTTCATGGAACCTCCATTGGCAATCATGATTTGAAAGTTGTTGACTACAGGGATATAACAATTAGTTTCTTGGGAAATCTGTTGATGAATAAAATTATGGGTGCTGCCACTGTCAATGAGGATGATGAACTTTCGATGCTTAATGTAACCAATTAGCTTGAGGGTTTGGGGAGAATAGAAGTAAGTGAGATCATTTAGTGAAATGACTAGTTCAACTTATGGGGGGTCCTAGGGTGGCGTAATATCAGTTGGCTCTGGTAACTCGACCATAGGGGGCCTCGACCGCTTCTTCTGTAACATCCTCAGAGATGGCCATTAAAAGTTTTATTCCTTGCCAAAAAATATTTGTCATCACAATTATAACAAAGGTGCTTGAGTTGGTGTTCATCCATTTATGCCTGGTTCAATTTCTGTATCTTTAGTGGAGTGGAAGGATAGGTTGAAGTGGTGGGTTTAGAGCGGGAAAGAAAGGATGGTTTTTTTGGTTAGTAACTTCCACCCAAATCTAAGGGTGATCCATGAGGACATGGGCACGAATCTCATCCTTGAGGCCACTGATAAAGCATTCTCCAAAAAAAGTATCAAACATGCCTTCCATGCGGAAAGCCAAGCACTCAAAAACAACTATAAAGTCTTCCATTGTGCCAGTTTGTTTCAACTTGGTCAACCGGCCTAAATGATTTGTGTCAGTGTTAAATCTTTTATAAATCTACACAACAAATTGTATCCAAGACACATACCCTTGGAGAGCGTTTTTGTTGGAAGATTGGTTGTTGTCATTGATGTCAACCCTAGCCATTGGCTCTTGGACCCCACAGTTTATCGAAGTAGATAGACATGAAGGAAATTACACATGCAGATACAACACCCATGGATGGATAATATCAGTCATGCCGCTTC
>JZKD02S1851704.1:73723-85990 GCA_000966675.3 Picea glauca
ACACCATTCAACTAGGGTCAACCATTGAGCCCATTGATTTTTCCTTTCAGATGCAAAGCACCTCAAATATGTTTCCAAACACTTATTGACAACTTCAGTTTGACCATTAGTCTAGGGATGATAGGCTGTGCTGAGATGCAATTGGTTTCTCTATAGCCTGAACAATTCTTGCCAAAATTGCTGGTGAGATTGGGATCTCGGTCAGAGACAATGGAATGAGGCATGCCATGCAACTTGAAGATATGATCCATGAAAAGTTGAGCCACTGTGGATGCAATGAATGGGTGTTGAAGAGCACAAAAATGAGCATATTTGGAAGGATGATCAACAACCACGATGATGAAGAATTTATTTCCTGATTTAGGTAAGCCAACAATGAAATCCATAGAAATATCCCTCCAAATAGCGGGTGTAATGGGAAGTGGTTGTAGTGTGCCAGGGGCTTTGATAGTTTATCCCTTATTGCATTGACAAACATCGCATTATGCCACAAAGGTGTGTGTGTCCTGCTTCATACCATCCCAACAAAAAGAACGTTTGACCCTGTCATAGGTTTTGGTATACCCAAAATTCCCAGCTGTGGGTGGAGCATGAAGCTCAAAAAGAACCATGGATTTAATTTGCGATTGTTTGCTTAAATACATACGACCTTTGTAGCAAATATCTTCATTGTTCCAGGAGTACTATTGAGAAACTGGAGAATTGTCTTGCGATTGTTGGATCAGACATGACAGCTTGGGATCTTGCAGCCATTCCTGGCAAACAACTTTGAGAAAATATGGTACAATGAAGGATAGAGAAAAGAAGGACCCTTCATCTTCATATTTCCTTGAAAGAGCATCCGCAACCACATTATCTTTGCCTTTCTTGTAAATGATCTCATCATCATATTCAAATAGCCTGGTCACCCATTTTTGTTGTTCCGAGGATGAAAGTCATTGCTCCATAAAATACTTGAGGCTATGATGATATGTCTTAATTTGGAAGCGTCACCCCAATAGATAAGGGCGCTGGAGATCCACAGCTTGCAAAATAACCATCATTTCCTTTTCATAGATTGATTGGCCCATTTGGTGCTTCGATAGTTGTTTTCCAGTGAAGGCCAAAGTATGACTATATTGCATAAGGAGGGCACCAATTCCTTTCCCTGAAGCATCACATTCCGGGACAAAGTTATTTCTGAAGTCAAGAAGGGCCAAGACAAGACTAGTGCACATAGCCTCTTTCAAGGCTTGGAAGGAGTGATCAGTTGTTGGATTCCAAATGAAATCATTCTTTTTAAGGAGAGCAGTGAGAGGTGTAACATTTTTTCCATAATTCTTAAAAAACTTGCGATAAAATCCTGTTAAACCCAGAAAACCACACAAGCTCTTAAGATTCTTGGGACGAGGTCAATCCTCCATAGCTTCAATTTTCTTAGGATCCACCTTGACACCATCCTTGCCAACAACATGACCGAAGTACTCCACTTCCAAGGATCCAAAAGAACATTTAGATTGTTTGAGGAAAAGTTGGTGCTGAGAGAGTAGATGAAGAACTTGATCCACATGGGAAAGATGGGTTTTCCATGTTTTACTATATATGAGAATATCATCAAAGAAAACTAAGAAAAACTGATGGAGAAAAGGACAAAAGACACGATTCATGAGGCTCTGGAAAGTGGATGGAGCATTACACAAGCCAAAGGGCACAAAAAAGGACTCATAGTGGCCCTTGTGAGTTCAAAAGGCAGTCTTAGGAATGTGTGCCTCTTTCATATGTATCTGGTGGTAGCCAAAATCAAGATCAAGTTTAGTAAAGAATTGGGCTCCACTTAATTCATCTAAGAGATCATGAATGACAAGGATGGGAAATTTGTCTTTGATGGTGAGTTTGTTGAGGGAATTAAATTCAACACACATGCACCAAGAGCCTTCTTTCTTAAGTACCATGACCATAGGATAAGAGTAGGGGCTGGTACTAGGACGGATAACACCCACGACGAGCAGTTCTTGAACAATTTTCTCAAATTCATTTTTTTGGGCAAAGGGATGACGATAAGGGAAAACATTGGGAGGAAGGTTGTTGGGTACCATGGGAATGGAATGATCATGAACACCACGAGAAGGGGGAAGTCCTTGGGGAGTGAAAAATATCTTGATGTTTGGAGATGATGGATTGGATTTCAGGATGCACAAAGGGTGTCTCAGTGGCGTGGATGGAATGGAGTTTTGCAATAATGTCAGAATGGCCTTTCTTGAGGGGATTTTCCATGCGATGGGAACTGATGATTTAAGGGGAGTTGACGGTGATGCCTTGAAACTTATACTGTTTGCCCTCCTAGCTGAATTGCATGTTTAATTCCTTAAAATCCATGAGGATGGGACCAAGAGGTCGTAACCATTTTGCACCAAGAACAATGTCACAACCACCCATGTCGATAGCAAACATATGAAATTTCATGTGGTACTGACCAATTTTGAGACACACATTTTCAAAAAAAACCCCATATTTCATGGAACCACCATTGGAAATCATGATTTGAAATGTTTTGACTGCACGGATATAGCAATTAGTTTCTTGGGCAATGGAACGATGAATACAATTATGGGTGTTGCCACTGTCAATGAGGATGATGACCTTCCGATGCTTATTGTAACCAATTATATTGAGGGTTTGGGGAGTAGGTAAGCCAGTGATCATTTAGTGAAATGAGTGGTTCAATTTATGGGAGGTCCAAGGGTGGAGTAATACTAGTTGGCTCTAGCAACTCGACCATAGAGGGGCCTCGACTGCTTCTTCTGAAACATCCTTAGAGATGGTGATTAAAAAAATTTGTTCCTTGCACTTGTGCCCTAGAAAATATTTGTCATCACAATTATAACAAAGGCCCTTGAGTTGGCATTCATCCATTTATGTCTAGGTCAATATCTGGATCTTCAATGGAGTGGAAGGAGGGGTTGGAGTGGTGGGTTTAGGGCAAGGAAGAAAGGATGGTTTTCTAGTTCAAGAAGAGACAACTTGTTGTGCTTCCTTAGATCTTTTAGTAGATTCCACTCAAATCTTAGGGTGAGCCATGAGGACATGGGAATGAATCTCATCATTGAGGCCACTAATAAAGCATTATCGGAAAAAAAACATCAGACATGCCCTCCGTGCGGAAAGCCAAGCACTCAAAAGAAACTATAAAGTATTCCACTATGCCATATTGTTTCAACTTGGTCAAACGACCTAAATGGTGTGTGTCAGTGTCAAAGCATTCATAAAGCTCTACAACAAATTGTGTCCAAGCCACATACCCTTGGAGCGCATTTTTTTTTCCATTGCCACCATTGGCAACATTCTAGATCTAGATGGAGAACACCATACCTGAGTTTGGCCAACTCAACAGTAATGGCGTACAAAGAGAAATAATGTTCTATTTGAGTGACCCATCCTATGGGATTTGAGCCATCAAATTTGTTCACCTCCATGCAAGGGGGACGCAGGTCTTGCTGAAAGTGGTTGGAAGGAAAATATGGAGACAGGGAGGATTCATAACCTTTAGGGTTATAAGGTGTGGAAGAAGAGAATGGGTACGGGGTGGGATTAAACAAGGCGGTCAATTGAGTGATGTATGTGGGAAGTGATTTGAGCGGAGCAAGCCGAGAGTCAAGGTTAGTAATACTAGAAGTAATGGTATAAATATCAATCTAGGTTTGGTCATTAGCTTTGTTCAAGGAAATGAGACATTGTCCCCAATCTTGGATGTGGGTGTGGGCCATGGGGATGGGACAGAGCAGGAAGGGGGACCACACAAAAAGGGGTTACTAGTGAATGGTACCACTACAATCAGTGCAAATAGAGGAAGTTATGTGATAGGTTCCAAATAGGGGATTCGGGAAGGGGTCGGGTCCATGGGAAAAAAAATTGTTGAAAAATTCTGAAGACAAAAAATTCTCATGTTCTCGACTCCTATTTATAATAAATCTATCTACCAAAAGAAAAATCTAGAGGAAGATCTTCTCGAAGTAGGAGATTCTATTAGGTCTTCTTACATTTGACTTATTCTTCCTTATTACTAGGCCTTATTAATATTGGCCTTTATTACATGGAAAATATATTATTCTACCTACATGAGGGGTTAGGTCCCTAACATGCCCCCCCTCTTAAAACCAAGTTTGAGATGAGGAAATTGTTGCAGAATGGTAGCTGGCTCCTAGGTGGCATCTGTTGAAGATGTATCTTTCCACTATACTAACACTTCCTTGATGATGCGTTGAGGGAGACAACGCTCACGCTAGTCCAAGACTACTTGTTGTTGCAACGAGATGAAGCCTTGTTCCTCCAACTCGGGAAGACTGGTTTGAGTTTGGCACTTATTTCCAATCACCTTCTTTAAGTGAAAGACATGAAAAGCAAGAAGGAGCTTAGAATGTTTGGGAAAAGATAACTGATAGGCCACCTATCCCACGCGCTTGAGAACTGTATGAGGACCATATAATTTGGGCACCAGTTTATGACAATGGTCAGCCTTGAGTGAAGTTTGCTTATAAGGTTGTAGTCGAAGAAACACCTGGTCCCCTTCAACAAATTGACGAACTGATCAACCTTGATCTGCTTGTTGCTTCATGCGATTCTGAGCCATGACCAAATTCTCTTTGAGGGTACGGAGAATGACCTCTTGAACTGTAAGAGTTTGGTCAACCGCCTGGACCTTCAAGACACCGAGCATGTATGACAGAACTGAAGGTGGATTTTTTCCATATATTGTTTCAAAAGGAGACATGCGAGTAGTTGTATGGTAAGAAGTGTTGTACCACCATTCAACTAGGGGTAACCATTGATCCCATTGATTTTTTCTTTCAGAAGCAAAGCACCTCAAATATGTTTCCACACAATTTTTGACAACTTGAGTTTGACCATCAGTCTGGGGATGATAGGTTGTGCTGAGATGCAATTGGGTACTTTGTAGCCTGAACAATTCTTGTAAAAAATTGCTGGTGAAAGTGGGATCTCAGTCAGAGACAATGGAATGAGGCATGCCATGAAGCCTGAAGATATTATCCATGAAAATTTGAGCCATTAAGGATGTAGTTAATGGGTGTTGAAGAGAACATAAATGAGCATATTTGGAAAGACAATCAACAACCACCATGATAACGAATTTATTGCCTGATTTAGGTAAGCCAACAATGAAATCCATAGAGATATCCCTCCAAATAGCGGGTGGAATGGGAAGTGGTTGTAGTGTGCCAGGGGATTTGATTGTTTCTCCCTTGTTGCATTGACATACATTGCATTCCACCAAAAAGGTGTGTATGTCCTACTTCATTCCATCCCAGAAAAAAAGAACATTTGACCCTGTCATAGGCTTTGGTATACTCGGAATGCCCAACTGTGGGTGTAGCATGAAGCTCGAAAATCACTCTAGATTTAAGTTGTGATTGTTCTCTTAAATACATACGACCTTTGTAGAGAAGCTCTTCATTTTGCCAAGAGTACTATGGAGAAAATGGAGAATTGTCTTGCAATTGTTGGATCAAACACGACAGTTTGGGATCTTTCATCCACTCCTCATGAACAACTTGGAGCCAATATGGTACAATGAAGGATAGAGAAAAGAGGGACCCTTCATCTTCATATTTCCTTGAAAGAGTGCCTGGAACCACATTGTCTTTCCCTTTCTTGTAAATGATCTCATAATCATATCTAAATAACTTTGTCACCCATTTTTGTTGCTTCGGGCATGAAATTCATTGCTCCAAAAAATACTTGAGGTTTCGATGATCTCTCATAATTTGGAAGCATTGCCCCAATAGATAATGGTGCCAGATATCCACAACACGCAGAATGGCCATCATTTCCTTTTCATAGATTGATTGGCCCAAATGATGCTCCGACAATAGTTTGCTAGTGAAGGCCAAAGGTTGACCATCTTGCATAAGGAAGGTGCCAAATACTTTTTCTAAAGCATCACATTCCAAGAAAAAGGTCTTTCTGAAGTCAGGAAGTCCTAGGACAGGAGTAGTGCACATAGCCTCTTTCAAGGCTTGGAAGGAGTGATCATTTGTTGGATTCCAAATGAAAGAATTCTTTTTAAGGAGAGCAATGAGAGGCACCACAATTTTTCCATAATTCTTAACAAACTTGCGATAATAGCATTTTAAACATAGAAACCCATGCAAGCTCTTGAGGTTCTAGGGACGAGGCCAATCCTTTGAGGTTCATTTTTCTTAGGATCCACCCTGACACCATCCTTGCCAACAACATGACCCAAGTACTCCACTTCCAAGGCTCCAAAAGCACATTTATATTGTTTGAGGAAAATTTGGTGCCGAGAGAATAGATGAAGAACTTAATCCGCATGGGAAAGATGGGTAGTCCATGTTTTACTATAGATGAGAATATCATGAAAGAAAACTAAGAAAAAAGGATGGAGAAAAGGACAGAAGACATGATTCACGAGGCTTTGTAAAGTGGAGGGAGCATTACACAAGCCAAAGGGTATGACCAAGGAATCATAGTGACCCTCATGAGTTCGAAAGGCAGTCTTAGGAATGTCTGACTCTTTCATACGTATTTGGTGGTAGCCATAATGAAGATCAAGTTTAGTAAAGAATTGGGCATCGCTTAATTCATCTAAGAGATCATCAATGACATGGATGGGAAATTTTTCTTTGATGGTGAGTTTGTTGAGGGAATGAAAGTTGGGACACATGAGACAATATCCTTCTTTCTTAAGTACCATGACCATAAGAGAAGAGTAGGGGTTGGTACTAGGATGAATAACACCAACGACGAGCAATTCTTGAACAATTTTCTCAATTTCATTTTCTTGAGCAAAGGGATGGCAATAAGGGAAAACATTTGGAGGAAGGTTTTCGAGTACTAGGGGAATGGAATGATCATGAACACCACAAGAAGGGGGAAGTCCTTGGGGAGTGGAAGAAATAGCTTGATGCTTGGAGATGATGTTTTGGAGTTCAAGATGCACAGAGGGTGTCTCAGTGGCGTGAATGGAATGGAGTTGTGCAACAATGCCGGAATGACCTTTCTTTAGGATATTTTCCATGCAATGCGAATTGATGATTTAAGGGGAGATGACGATGATGCCTTGGAACTTATATTGTTGGCCCTCCTAGTTGAATTGCATGGTTAATTCCTTCAAATCCATGAGGTTGGGACCAAGAGTCTGTAACCATTCTGCACCAAGCACAATGTCACAACCACCTATGTCGATAACAAACATATGAGATTTCATGTGGTACTGACCAATTTGGAGACACATATTTTCACAACACTCCCCACATTTCAAGGAACCACCATCGACAATCATGATTTGAAAGTTGTTGAATGCACAGATATAGCAATTAGTTTCTTGGGAAATTCGATGATGAATAAAATTATGGGTGTTGCCACTGTCAATGAGGATGACGACCTTTTGATGATTAATGTAACCAATTAGCTTGAAGGTTTGGGGAGAAGAGAAGTCAGTGAGAGCATTTAGTGAAATGACTAGTTCAACTTCTGGGGGGTCCAAGGGTGGAGTAATTTCAGTTGGCTCTGGCAACTCGACTACAGGGAGGCCTCGATCACTTCTTCTGAAACATCCTCAGAGATGGCCATAAAAAAATTTTGTTCCTTGCACTTGTGTCTCGAAAAATATTTGTCATCACAGTTATAACAAAAGGCCCTTGAGTTGGCATTCAACCATTTCTTCCCGGGTCAATTTTTGGATCTTCTATTGAGTGGAAGGAGGTGCTGGAGTGGTGGGTTTAGGGCGGGGAAGGAAGGATGGTTTTATGATTTGAGAAGAGACAACCTCTTGTTCTTCCTTATCTCTTTTAGTATCTTCCACCCAACTTTAAGGGTGAGCCATGAGGACATGGGAACTAATCTCAGCCTTGAGGCCACTGATAAATCATTCTCGAAAAAAAGCATCAGATATGCCCTCCGTGCAGAAAGTCAAGCACTCAAAAGAAACTATAAATTCTTCCACTATGTCAGATTGTTTCAACTTGGTCAAATGACCTAAATGGTGGGTGTCAATGTCAAAGTGTTCTTAAAGATCTGCAACAAATTGTGTCCCAGACACATACCCTTGGAGGGCCATTTTTCTCCATTTCCACCATTGTCAATGTTCCATATCTAGATGGAGAACACCATACATGAGTTTGAACAACTCATTAGTAATGTTGTACAAAGAGAAATAGTGTTCCATTTGAGTGACCCAGCCTATGGGATCCAAGCCATCATATTTTTTCACCTCCACTCGAGGGGGACACAGGTCCCACTAAAAGTGGTTGGAAGGAAAAGATGCAGACTGGGAGAATTCAAGACCTTTAGGGTTATAAGGTTTGGAGGAAGAGAAGGGATCTAGGGTGGGCTTAAACAAGGAAGTCAAATTGTTCAGTGTGTCCTAACATTGCTGACACATGACGATCAATTGAGTGATGGGTGTGGGAAGTGATTTGAGCAGAGAAAGCCGAGAGTTAAGGTTAGGAACACTGGAAGTAATGGAAGAAATATCAATCCGGGTTTGGTCATTAGATTTGTTCAAGGAAATGATACTGTGTTACCAATATTGGTTGCAGGTGTGGGCCATGGTGATGGGACAAGGGGGGAAGTGGGACTGCACATAAAGGGGTTACTAGTGAATGGTACCACTACAATCAATGCAAAGAGAGGAAGTCAATGGGATAGGTTCCAAATAGGGATTTCGGGAAAGGGTCGGGTCCACGAGAAATAAATTATTGAAAAATGATAAGTATGACTGCGATCAGGGCGAAGAGAGGAATCCAATGGGATAGGTCTCAAACAATGGTGCAGGCATGATCTTGACTCTTTTTTTTTTACTCTTGCAGAGTTATACCTTGATCTAAATAATACTGCAATGATGAAATGGCCAAATTATTAACATGAAGAAATGTGTAGGAATTTTGCAACCCGAATGCATGAGGTAAGGTTGCATAGAAATAGATCTTGTTTGTTCTGTTTCTTCTCTATTTCCATCCCAAGGGTTAGGGTGTTTAGGGTTTCTATAGACAAGGGTTGGCCATGTGCTATAACTCTCGGATATACATGCGGGGTCAAATAGTAGTACTCGACCCAATATCTCATGGCACCAACTAAGGAGTCTAGACCCTACGCTTAGCCATACTAGCTAATTACCCAAGTACTAGATAGTATCTTCTCAAGTGTTTTTCTCGGTGGCATTATAACAGTCAGGCGATTGATCAATTTATCTACAGAGGGCTTCAAGATATCTAGGTCGATCTGTATACAGGTGTTGTTTGGGCGGTACCACTCGAAGGGGAAAAAAACAGGGGTTACAAGGGTGGCCAACAATGTGCGCTTAAGTACCACTTGTAGTTCTTGCGTGTATGCTTCCCCGACCGTAGATTTATGCTCTGAACGATAGATCTTTGTAGCTTTAAGATGCTAGGATACATCTCTACCCTGAAAAAAATAACCCATAATTTTCTTCCAAGGAAAGTGCTCTGATACCACTTGTAAGGTACCAGATCTATTATAATAGCACAAAACATAAATACTAAAGAGAATAACAACAGAACAACACAATATATGAAACCAAAACACCAAAACAATACCTTTATTGATAGGAAACAATGTTCACTTTCCTCTTCGAGGGGGCAACCTCCAACAGAGAAACGCTCTTTTACAATAATTCTCAAGATAAAAAATTCTCATGCCCTCGACTCTTATTTATACTAAATATATCTACCAAAAGATCAACCTAAAGGAAGATATTCTAGAAGTGGAAGCTTCTATTAGGTCTTCTTACATTTGAATTATTCTTCCTTATTACTAGGCCTTATTAATATTGGCCTTTATTACATGGAAAATATATTATTCTACCTACGTGAGGGGTTAGGGATGTTAGGTCCCTAACACATGCTCTCTCTGGATGTAATCCGAAATTGGCCATTCATAGGTGGACTATTATATTTAGTGCCATGTTATTTGAATTGGTTCATCTCTTCTACCATTCACTCTTGGCATTCCCATGCTATGTTTAAGATTGTAATTAGAACCTATAAGTGAACCTAAGAAGAGCGAGCTAATGAATAGAATCTTGTGAGCCTAATAAATGAGAGAGATGGAAGGTTGTAGAGTAGCATAGAGATTGGTTGGATATGAATCCATGCCCATTATCCCTATATATTGTTACTCACTAAGTGCTCAAGAGCTGAGGGATGAATCTATTGAGTTGATCTTGAATATGGATAATAGGTTGGACTCTTTATGCACACACTGAGTACTAGAGGGAAGAATATTCTTGATGGATTGTTGAATAGAGAAGGGAAAGTTCTTCCTTGTGTTGTGTGGGGAAATGAAGGGAGGGCCATGGCTGGGTTGGTCAGAGTGTTGCCTGGAGAGTCACGGGGTAAATAATTTGGTTGAACCTAGGATAAATTAGGTTGGGTGGGGAACCTGGCTATTTTGGACCATTTTCCTTCTCCTTAGTGCTCTCGTAGCTTGGCTTGGGGGTGGAATCCATATAGGATTGCCTAGGGTTAGGTGGAAATCGCTCACGGGTAGCTAGTTTCTTTGGACCAATGTGTTCAAAAGATATGTTTTCCATCTCTATGTTGAATTCATGTTTAAAATTCTATAATTAAGTTGCATTTTGCTTATAATGAATTGGAGTATAATAAATTAAATGATGTTTCATGCTTAGCTTCTCTATAATAGTTAAATGCATGCCTCTATGGGAATTTTATATGATTTAGAGTTTATTGGCCAAAATTCACATTATGCAATCAATTTTTATGTATGAACGTTGTCTGCATTTGTAGGTTGCACACATTTATATTCCAAATTTATGTTATGCCCTTTAACATTGTGTGATGCATTCCAAGTTAGATGCCATGGACTAGATCTAGTTTGAATGGTTTGTGTTAATGGTGTTTAGCTTCTAGGGATAACATTGAGTCCAAGCCCTCCTGTGCGTTTGAATTATTGACTTTGAATCGTGGTTGGTATGGCCCTTTTGTTTTTTTTCTTCGAAGGGTTCCTTCGAGTTAGGTCGGTTGGCCTTTATGTAATTCAAAATATTTTTTCAAATGGACTGAAAAGACAATTTTTTTTATTTTTTTTAAGTCTGAGATGATATTTCAAAGTGGTTTGATCAAAATCTTCGTGGAAAAAGGCTTGATGGCATGTTGGGATGATCTTTTGAAAGTGCCTAATGTCATATTTCAAAAGGGCTTAATGGCCTAATTTTTTGCATTGAGTGCATCTTTGAAATAATCCCAACAAGATCTTTTGAAGAGCCCCAATGGCCATATATTTCGAAGTGGCATCTTTGAAAGAGGTTTAATGGCGTATCAAGGACATTCAAATGTTGATTTTTTGAATTGGTCCAATGATCTATTGAGGACATTTGAATGTTGTTCTTTTGAAATGGCCACATGGTATATTGGGGACTTTCGAATGATGATCTTGCATTTTGGACCAACAATTTTTGTTTACTTCTTTTCTTCAAAGGTTGGAAGTTTATCTTTCAAAGAGGCTCGATAGTTCATTCGAGAGTTTCAAAAGATGTTCTTTTGAGTTGGATTGATAGTTTATTAGAGAGTTTCAAAAGATGTTATTTTGAGTTGGCTTGATAATTCGTTGGGGATTTTTGAAAGATGTTCATTCAAAGAGGCTTGATGGTCTATCAAGGAGTTTTGAAGAATGTTCTTTCAAAGAGGGCTAATGGTTAGTCAGTTGGATCTTTTGAAAGTGATCAACAGACATGTCTCGAAGGAGTCTGATGTATTTTCCATATGTGAAATCATTCGAAGAGGAGGATATATTTAAAATAGGCTCAATGACCTTTGCTTTTGCATTAGGCACATGTTTAAGAAGGGCCCAATGAGATCTTTCAAAAGTGATCGACATGTTACTCGAAAGAAGCCAATGGCCTGACAAGTAAGTATTGTTTTTGAATGTTATACATCAGGCTTAACTTCAAGAAAGGTCCAATGGGATATTTCATAAGGGTCTAATGAGTATGTATTGAATTCAAATGAATCAAGGTAAACTCATTTGAATTGGTCCAATATGAGTCCCGAAAGGGGATTGATTCAAATGGAAAATGAGTTAAGTGTCCTTGAAGGGCCAAATATAGTGGAGAAAGACAAAAGGTGCCCCCTCTTCCTCAATAATACTACAGAAGGGGGTGGGTACATGATAGAGTGGTATCAAAGCTCATGTTACAACACTAGGGCTATTATGGGAAATAAATGTAAATGATTGAGTATGTTAGGAGTTGATTACAACACTGGACCTTTATGG
>JZKD02S1851715.1:0-11819 GCA_000966675.3 Picea glauca
TGAGTCAAAAGATCTAACTAATTTTTCTATAGAAGAACTGACTGGTTCATTGTTATCTCATGAAGCAAGGATGACCTTGGATCTTGGTACTTTAGAACATGCATTTCAAACTAAACTGTTCATGGACAGAGGCAGAGGCAGAGGTTTTCATGGACGTGGTTGAGGACATGGTAGAGGACATTCTCAAACAAGAGATAAGCCTGAACAAACAAAAGACCAGTCAGAGCAGTCAAGATCGTCTTCACAAGATCGTGGTCAGAGATGGACAAGTAAATAAGTAATCCAATGTCGTTATTGTAAAAAGATGGGTCATCATATATCTTAATGTCGTAAGTTGCAGTTTAGAAATAAAACTAATGTCACAGAAAGTGAAACATTTGATACTATGTAGCAATCATATGACTGGTCATAATGATTTAATTTCTAATCTTGATGCATCTCTTATTACTACAATTAGGTTGGGTGATGATCATTTGATCAAAGCATCAGGAAAAGGTGTTGTGTCAGTTCTAACAAAGCAGGGTGAAGTGAAAAATATTCCTGATGTTTACTACGTACCAAATATCAAACACAATTTGTTGAGTATAGGAAATTAATGGTGCATGGTTGAGATGTCAATTTCCACAAAAACATTTGCACAATTCTTAATCAAACTAAAAGATTTGTTGCAAAAATCCATATGACAAAGAACAAATCATTTCCCTTAGAAATGAGAAGTGGGAAGATGTATGCATGTAATATTTCTAATGTGACTGAAATTGATTTATGGCATTATCATTATGGTCATTTACAAGTGAAAAGTATGAGTTTGTTACAAAGACAGTCTATGGTGACAGGATTGCCTCCTTCGATTAATGAGATTCCTTCTTGTGAAAGTTGCATAGTAGGAAAACACTAGTGAGATAGTTTTTCATCATTCTCTTATAGATCCAAAGAGTGCTTAGAGTTAGTTCACACAGACTTATGTGGACCTATGAAAAATTAGTCGATTGGTGGAAGTTTTTATTTTCTGACATTTATTGATGATTGTAGCAGGAAAGTTTGTGTTTATTTTCTCAAACAAAAATCCGAGACTTTCACTCGATTCAAAGAATTCAAGGTTGAAGAAGAGAAACAAAGTGGCAGATTTGTCAAAGTTTTGAGATCTGATGGAGGAGGTGAATATGACTCAAGAGAGTTTGTTGATTTTTGTAAACATCATGGTATTAAAAAGAAAACGACTACCAGATATACTCCACAACAAAATGGAGTGGCAGAAAGAAAGAATTGCACCATCATGAACATGGCCAGGAGTTTACTTACAGCAAGAAAAATGTCCAAAGATTACTGGGTTGAAGCAATTGCATGTTCAATTTACATACTTAATAGATCACCAACTTCCAGTGTTAAAGGTAAAGCACCTGAAGAAAAATGGAGTGGATCTAAGGTAAATGTTTCTCATTTCAAAAATTTTGGTTGTGTTGTTTTTTCTCATGTTCCTGAAGAACTAAGAAAGAAGCTTGATGATAGAAGTGAGAAGTACACTTTTATTGGCTATAGTGAACATTCAAAAGCATACAGATTATACAATCCTATTACTAAGAAATTTCTAGTAAGTAGAGATGTTAATTTTATGGAAGATAAATCATACATCTCTTATTACTACAATTAGATTAGGTGATGATCATTCGATCAAAGCATCAGGAAAGGGTGTTGTGTCAGTTCTAACAAAGCAGGGTGAAGTGAAAAATATTCTTAATGTTTACTATGTACCAAATATCAAACACAATTTGTTGAGTATAGGGAAATTAATGGCGCATGGTTATGATGTCAATTTCCACAACAACATTTGCACAATTCTTAATCAAACTAAAAAACTTGTTACAAAAATCCCTATGACAAAGAACAGAATGTTTCCCTTAGAAATGAGAAGTGGGAAGATGCATGCATGTAATATTTCTAATTTGACTGAAACTAAGTTATGGCATTATCGTTATGGTCATTTACCAGTGAAAAGTATGAGTTTGTTACAAAGACAATCTATGGTGACATGATTGCCTCCTTTTATTAATGAGATTCCTTCTTGTGAAAGTTGCATAGTAGGAAAACACAAGCGAGATAGTTTTCCATCATCCTCTTATAGAGCCAAAGAGTGCTTAGAGTTAGTTCACACAGACTTATGTGTTTACTAATGAATGAAAAGACTATAGTTTTTACTGCTCAATAATGCGGAAACGTTGTCCATAAAATGGATCAGCGTCAACGATCGCTCATAAGGATCTTTGGGCATCCAAACCTAGTTATGATGTCATCAAATATGAAGTGTGCAGATGTAGTGGCACTACAGTCCTTATCTGCTCTTTCTTTGGCCTCCCTGGTGGGTTAGTAGGTCCGACTAAGTCAATGGCCCATTTCTCAAATGCTTGTAGGTTCATTTTTTGTGCTAACAACATTTCATATCTTCTAGATGGTTTCTCGAATCTTTGGCATACATCACAAGATCTGTAATATTCTTTAGCATCTATGTGTAAGGTAGGCCACCAAAGGCTAGCTCTAAGAACCTTTTGCATTGTTGTTTTCCCTGCATAGTGTCCTCCTGTGATGCCTTCATGAGCTTCAACGAGGATCAATGGTCACTCTGTCTCCATAACAAACCTCCTCAGTATCTCATCAGGTCCCATCTTGTATAGTTGTCCAACTATAAGTGAAAAATCTGCAGCGCACACTACTAGTTGTTTTTTCTAGGTAATTGTATATTCACTAGGTGCCATTCATGTTGACAGGAACTGGACTATTTCTGCAAAGTGGTCATCAATATTTCTAATGGCTAGCAGTTGTGCATCCGACTGTGTATCCTCCAAACTAGTAGTCTCTTCTCCATGTTTCAAACTTGACAAGTGGTCAGGACCTTTGTTCATTCTTCCTGGCTTAACCACGATCTCAAAATCATATTCCTGAAATAACAGAATCCATCTGCATATTCTCCCCCCCAACACTGGATTGTTGACTAGGTATTTCAGCATGGAGTGATCAGTAAACATTTTAAAGTGTCCTCCCAGCAAGTAGTGGCGGAACTTCTGTAGCGCATACACCATGGCAACCCTTCTCTCTCAGTGGTGGTGTAATTAATCTCAGTTGTTGATAGCTTTATGCTAGAAAAGGATAATGGGTGTTTGATGTCTCATGTTCCCGATTGTGCTAATACAAATCCTAATGCAATGGAAGATTCATCGACATGCACATGAAACTCCTTACTCTAATTCGGGAAAACCAGAATAGGCGCAATAACCATTTTCTGTTTTAGTGTGTCGAAGCTCTGCTAGCATTCTTCTGTTCAATGAAATTGACAGTCTTTCTTCAAAAGCTTCTCCATGGGTGCTATAATTTGTGCATAGCCTTTAATGAATTTCCTGTAATATCCAGTATGTCCCAGCGCAATGTGAAACTGTTTGACTGAAGTAGGAGGGGGCAGATCAACTATAATGGAAATTTTAGATGGATCTACCAACAATCCCTGCTTGCATAAAATATGACCTAGCAACACTCCAAATGATGAAAATAAGATGCATTTCTTTAGGTTCAGGGAAATCTGACATTGCCTGCACTTATCCAACATTAGTCTTAAGCATTCAATATGATTTTTCAATAAACTAAAGACAATCCAATCATCAAAATAGGCTTCTAGAAATTTATGTAGAAACTCCTTGAATGCTTCGACCACCACCCTAGAAAAGATGGTTGGAGCATTCTTCAATCCAAAAGGTGTTACTGTATATTGTTAGGATCCCCATTCTGTGGCAAATGTGCTCTTATGGCGATCTTCCTTGGCAATCTGGATCTGATGGTATCCTGAAAATCCATCTGTAAAAGAATATACCTCTTGGCCTCCTACATTATCTAACACTTCGTCACTTAATGGCGTAGGGAAGGGGTCATGTAAAAATGCATCATTAAACTTCCTGAGATATATGCAGATCTTGATCTCTCCTGTCTTCTTGTCTTGTACCAACATAGGGCTAATCCATTCTGATTCTTCAATAGGTTCTATAATCCCTGCTTCCAGCATTCTGTCAAGCTCAATTTTAACTTTCTCCTTATATATAGGGTTCAATCTGTAGGGTCTCTGTTTGACTGGTCTTGCATCTGGTTTCAAAGGGATCCTCATCTCTCCCATGGGCCCCTTAATGCCCTTCATATCAGTGAACTTGGTTGGAAACAAGTCTTGATATTCATGCAGTAACTCTGTGATTTTGTCAATAGTGGCAGCATCCAAATAATCTCCAACATGGGCAAGCTTCGGTGTTTGTTCTGTTCCAATATTGACTTTCTTGATATTGATCGGTTGTCCAATAAATGGTAGCTCAAATATCGGTCCTTCCACATCTCTCTGGCCTTTTGTTTCTGCGATGTTCACCTTCCTAGGATCATCGTCTTCATCGGTATTGATTTTGTAACATCCTCGCAGTTTCTCTAGAGGCACAATCCATTCGTCCTCTTCTTGTTCCAAAGGGAGGCTAGAGTCCTCCTCAAATAATTTCTATCTTACAATTTGTAATGCTTGATCTACTGTAGGATATTGACTTTCGAATAAAAATGTAGTGACAAAGTTTAGAGTCATACCTTCCCAATCTGTAGTGATGAGGTGCAGTTATGCTTGAAGGTACCAATTAATAGGGGTTGTGTCCAGTGTGTTAATGAATTTGTGCACCCACTATTATTGAGGAATGTTGCTCTAGGCTTCCTTGCATCTTCACACATGGTCTTTCAAGCAGCTTCGACCTATGTATCTAACTTCAAAGTTTTCTACTTGCTCTGAGAACCGCACTTTCATCAAAGTACGACATTGTACCTAGTCTATAATTTTGTTTTTGTGTGTCCCTCACCATCTCGCTGGAGTTGATTTCAGGGCCTCATCCATTGCCAACAATCTTTGTTGCGTCAATACAATTTCTTCAAAGTTCAACAAGAAGGTTTCTAAAGTATTCAAACTGTCAAAGGTGGGAAAGTTACTTATTGTTGTGTCGATCCAGCGAACTTCTCGGGTTAATATAGCACATCTCCTCATAGATACTTCATACATTTTGTTCTGCTAGTTTTCTAGCGCTTCTTCTTAATATGATGAACATGTGTTATCACTTCGCCATATCAAATTTCCATCAATCGTAGGATTAATGTAAACATGTTGTCTAGCTGTTAATTTGTATATGTTTTCTAGTTCATATGCATGGTCTTCTTCTCTGATGGGCTCTGTGTATCACTGACCTTCATCGGTATCTAAAGGTGCAATGAACCTAAGAACATCCCCTTCAAACATCATTCGTATTTTCTTTAAATCGACCACAGTGGAATTATTGAAATCCCAATCAATTCCTAGCAGCACAGGGTAAGGACAACTATCATCAACTATCTCAATCACCTCAAAATCTGCAAACAGCCTCACCTCGTCTATGTCCAATGGGACATGTTCCAATTTTCCAAAGGGGCTTACCTATTGTTGGTTAGCCATCCTAAGCCTGATAAGGGAATATATCAACTTAGGTTTTCCCATCAGTGCCCAAGTTTTCTTTGTCATGACATTGACCTCCGACCCTAAGTCAAGGACCACATAGTCTATATCATACTATCAAAACTGAGCATTCAGGTGTAGTTCCTTATTTTTCCTTCTCTTCTTGGATAATTGATGTACTTCTTTATTCAGTAAAGGATCCACCCTTCTTATTTCATACTATCTGACCAAATTCTGTAGTTCTTGTATTTCTTTCTCATCTTTAATCAGCTCTATAAACGTATACAAGAAACTAACGAGTTTACTTGCCTCTTTTCCATCTCTAGGTGAAGTAGATTGATCAAATGCCAGAGGCATTCCACATTCTCTTACTTTTGGTAGTGTCTTCGATGAAGAACCTTGGTCTCCCCTGAATTCTCTTCTTGCCTCCTTGAATATTTGTTTTTCTTTCTTTGCATCAAAAGTTTCTATCTTCTCCTATAATAGTGCCTCACCGAGTGATAACAACGACTCTAGGGTCTTCTCCACGAGGTTATTATTTGATTAATTTCATTTGCAGGTTTTGCTAAGGTCCTCATCTCTCGTGATGTTTACCCAGCAACGCTGGACATTCCTTGATAACATGCTCGAAGGAGTTGCAATAGCTGCAAGTGGTACAAGGGTTCTGATAGTCCCTTTCCAAGTGTCCTAGTTGTGTGCAGTTATAACATATTATCTATCATTGTCCTCGACCCATACCTCCTCCTCTTCCTCTTCCTCAGAATCCACCACGAGGGTTGAAGTTTCCTCTTCCTGGGGAACTATACTACGTAGTGTTTCCTTCTTGTTGTACTTCACCTTGAATCTTGTATATGTCCCTTGAACTTTGATGCATGAGGTTATAATCCCTACAATCCCGATCATCATGCCCCACCACCTTACAGAACGTGCAATACAAATTTGTGGGTGTCTGAACATATTTTTTCATGTAATAACAATCTCCTGGGCGATGTCTATTTCTTCATACCTCACACTAGGGTAGGGTAACTTGCTTTAAAGGGCTCGGAGCTACAGAGACCAAGTATTCATGAAATAGGGGACAATGTTCCTTGTGATGGCCTTCGGATTTTCATTTAACACACCAGATGTCTTCTCTTTTATCTTTTCCCTTGTCTTTCTTCATATCTTCTACCTACAGAGACAAACTAGTTAGTTGACTCAAGATTTGACTCATACCTGAGATGCATTCTCCCATAGGGTATGTTTCTAGCTTCATGGCGATTTCCAGTGCCTTAGACTACAAAGAAATCTTCTATTGCATCAGAGGAACTCTGATGTGTGGTAAGAGAGCAACAATGAACCATTCTTTGTTTTGCTCATCTAGAATCTGAAAAGTCAACTGGCCTGTTAAGGTCTTGAACCTCTGATCGAATTCCCAAACAGGTTCATCTACTTTCTACTTGATCTCTTTCATCTCTGTAATACATTTTGACTCCAACTTGGGTTTCTTGAACTCTGCAATCAATGCATTCTTAATCTCATTCAGTATTTTAGGTTGTGCAATTACTTGGACAAGCTTCATGTACCATCTCAGTGCGCGATCTCTTAGGGTAGTACTGAACTGAGCTCTTTTAACAGCTTCGTCAGTGACATTCTTAATATTCCATATGGATTCACATAGGAACCAGTGTTGATCAGGATATTCAGATCCATCTCCCCTAAATATAGGGAGCATCATCTCATCTTCCATAGAGCTTCCTAGGTTTCATGTCTGAGTATATGCTAAACTACTAGTAATAGTACTCTAAGGACTCTAATGACTCTGACTGTTTTGATTTCTTAGTGTTGTTGAAACAACAGGAAGAGTAGTAGTACTTACTTCAATGGTCTGCGCAGTTCCTGAAGCTTCTGGCTCTTCCCGACGAGCTTCTTCAGCTTCCCCTTCCTCTGCCCTAGCGGGTTCTGAAATCTCTTCATCCATCAGATCTTCTTCTTCTCCACTATAGAAACCCTTTTCCCTATAGTTCTTCTTAAATAGATTCACAAGAGGAATTTCTCTGAATATCGTTCCACTGTGCATATGTCCAATCTTTGTGTTGCTATCACTGTCTGAGTTCTTGAACATTAGCCTTTTCGAATCTGACCAACTACTGTATCTTCAAGATGTTCTTCTTATGCAATAGCATCTTGATTCTCAACTTTAGAAAGTGTAAAAAAAATTCTCGGGGTCCCTTAAAGAAATACCTCTCATCTTGGCTATATGACTCTACTCTGTCAAAAACAAACTCAGTGATATATCCTCCAATGGTGCTATCAAACCAGTGATCTACTACTCATGATGCAACTCTATCAACTCTCTTGACCTTCTTGATCAGAGCTGACGTCTAAACCACAGGAGGTCTAGATCTGATCTCGAACTGGGTATCTGCTAACCTAGCTAACCACTCGTATAACTCCTTATGAATCCTTCCAAAGAAAATCTCGTGTATATCAGTAAATATATACCTTCCTAACCAATATTTTGTGCTAATATTAGGGTTCTTTTTCTGGGCTTCAACGAATTCCTTTTCTTGATATTCTATCCACTTTTGAATCTCTGTCTTTGATGGAAACCACCTTCACATTCCCTCAAGAAGATTCATGTCCCGATAATGGAACCATTTGTTGGCACAGGGGCGGACACAAGGTTTAGTGGCAAGAGCGCACTAACAAGCTCTAACTATTGGCCCTTTCGGCAAGACCTGTGAGGCAGATGTATTCTCACCCGAAGAAGTTATGAGGGGGTTGCAATACAGAGATGTCTACAACCAAAGGGGATATCAAGTGGATCCAATACAAGAACAATACAACATTTATATATCACCTATCGGTTCATATCCACTCCGCACTACTATCTATCAGATCTAACACATTAATGAAAATAGAAGTATATCAAATGAAAAAGAATAGAGCATCAATCACACACTGAACACAAGATATATGTGGTTCACCCTCTCTCTAGGGCTATGTCCACAAAAATGTTCTTTATAATATATTAATATGAAGCATACAGTTCTTGTCTGCACTCTTACCTAGCATATCTTCTTTTTGCTCCTCCCTGTCTCTCGTTCTCCCTTCCCTGTGCACCCAGTTGTAGGGTTGATCTTTGCACCCAGCTGAAGATATTACAATACTAGAAGGCTCTCACAATACAATGCTTCTCTCTCACTAACAATCTCTCCTCAGACCATAATTGAACCCGTCCTAGGTCCTGTTGACCTTTATTTATACATTACAATAGGTCACCGACAACGTTAGGCCGAGACCTAAGTGTCAAAACCCTAGATACCAAAACCTTAGGTGACTAAAACCCTAGGTCAACTTGACCTGCATTTTTAGGGATTTTCCAGCCTGTCTTTCCTTCCTTCTCACGCGATGCTCCAAAGCATCCAATGGTAGCTTTTCCCACTTGCTGAGTTGTCCACAATCCATCTTCCTTGTTGATCTATCATCCTCAATCTCCTTTTACAACTTCTTTCTTTCTCTTACTTCGCTCCATCTTTTCTTCTCTTTTTCTTACTTCGACCCAGTAACAGTCACTGTGTCTTCCACGTAGTTCACGTTTTTCCATTTCTTCCTTAATCTTCACTTACTTCCATACCCAAGAGCCAACAACCCTCCTTCTGAGAAAATCCTGAGCAAACAAATCTAGCCTTCTACTTTTCAATATTTCCATCAGCTTGATGTTTCATTTTGTAGATCCATTTTGAACTTACTATTGATTTCTCCTTCAGTATAGGGACCACATCCCAGACATCATTCTGTACTATGGACTGATATTCCTCCCCCATGGAATCCTTCCATACTCTTTTTTCTACAACCTCTTCATAACTTGATGATTTTGCATCCATGATATCACACAAACATGCCACATAGATGGAATAAGGTTTTGGCTTCTTACTTTCCCTAAGTTATTTTTCTGGGGAAACATATCTTTCTGCATCTTTGATGAGCTCCTAATTCCAAGATTGTCTTCTCTTGTGATAAGGCATCTCTGCTGGTCTCTAAGGTTCTGCCATGTCATTATCCTCATGAATGACTTCATCTGGTTCAATTTCTTATGCCTCTCGAACTATAGTAACTTCATTCTCCTCCTCATGAACCTCTTTTGCACAGTCTGGTTTTGATTTGTTGAAATTTGCACTCTCATATCAGCTAATATCAAATTTTCGATGACCGAGAATATATATCCTATATGCCTTACATGTGTCACTATAACCAACAAATATTCCATTCTTTCTGGATGGATCCAATTTTGTCCTCTTTTCCTTGGGGACATGCACAAATATGGGGTAGCCAAATATCCTTAGATGGTTGAATTTCAATTTATCTCATGAAACATATCTTTCTGCATCTCTGATGAGCTCCTGTTCCCAAGATGGTCTTCTCTTGTGAGAAGGCATCTCTGCTGGTCTCTAAGGTTTTTCCATGTCATTATCCTCATGAATGACTTCATCTGGTTCAATTTCTTATGCCTCTTGAACTATAGTAACTTCATTCTCCTCCTCATAAACCTCTTTTGCACAGTCCGGTTTTGATTTGTTGAAATTTGCACTCTCATCTCAGCTAATATCAAATTTTCAATGATCGAGAATATATATCCTGTATGCCTTACATGTGTCACTATAACCAACAAATATTCCATTCTTTCTGGATGGATCCAATTTTGTCCTCTTTTCCTTGGGGACATGCACAAATATGGGGTAGCCAAATATCCTTAGATGGTTGAATTTCAATTTATCTCCTGAAAAATCTCCTTTGGTGTCTTTTTTTCAAGTACTTTGTGGGGATTTATTTTCTGCACGTACACTGCAGTCTTTGCTACTTCTTCCCACATATGCATAGGTAGATATTGATCATGGATCATATCCTTAACTGCTTCCATGATTGTTTGATTCTTCCTTTCTGCTACTCTATTCTCCTGAGGATTGTAGGGAGTAGAAATCTCCCTTTTAATCCCATCTTCCTTGTGTGTTACAATATTTCAAAAAGATTAAGTATGCATCCCAAAAATAATAATGTGTGTTACAATATTTCAATAAGAGTAAAGAATAAAGAAATAATGTGTGTTACAATATTTCAATAAGAATAAAGAAATAATGTGTGTTACAATATTTCAATAAGAATAAAGAATAAAGAAATAATGTGTGTTACAATATTTCAAAAAGATTAAGTATGCATCCCAAAAATATCAAAGTCCTCATTTATATAGTGTGTTGATAATGAAAAGAAGAGGGTCATGGTCCTATGTTGTAAAATCACTAGATTAGCCTAAGCTGAACATGTATATGAAATTGTATGTACCTAAGTCAAATATTGGTGTAAGCCTTATTCAGGCATGTATACCCCCACAATTTAATTGTTGAATGGTTCATTTTGAGCCAAAAACCACTTGTCATGACAAATGAAGTTTTGTGGTCAACTTGAAACCACTTGATGTAAAATATTGTTTGTGGTAAACAAAAACTGCTTGACAATTGTATTAGTTAAGGGTACACTGATGTAAGACCCAAAAGAGGGTAATCCATAAAAACCTAGAGGATGTAATGGTTGAGGGCAATCCATAAAATTCCAGAGGATGTAATGGGTTAGGGCAATCCATAAAAGCCCAGAGAATGTAATGGTCGAGAGTAATCCACAATAACCTAGAGTGTGGTTATGGGCAAGCCAAAGAAAACCTAGAATGTGGTTATGGATAAGCCAAATCAAATCTAGGATGATGATTTATGATGATGATGATGATTGATACAATAAGTGCCCCATGTATTTCAGTGAATGAAATTTTTTTTATATGAACTTCAACAAACACAATGTTTATATTTTTACAAGTACAAGATGAAAATCGGAAATGACCAAAGAATAGAAAATGAAATATGAAAATGAAATTAAAACCACTTCAAAAGACACTTGATTGAATTACAAGTATTCGTTAAGAGGGCTATGAAGGATTAACTCTAAGTGCTATTTTATTTTATGAATAATTCAAAGATTCAATATGACGTAGAAGGTTATTTTCATGAGACTTGCTATTTTATTTTATGAATAATTCAAAGATTCAATATGACGTAGAAGGTTATTTTCATGAGACTTTTGAAATTTTGATGAATATTTCAAATACCTTTTTTTGTTAGGTGCTTTATTTGAGTTTTTGAAACATATTGTAATTACTTTTATGTCAACTCTACTTGTTTTGAATTTTAGACTAGGGCAAATAATTGTTGTATTTGCTGGCACCTGTCATTTATAGAAATGATTATATATAGAAATGGAGTTATTTTATTATATATATATATAAATGGTGAATTTTTTGAAAAAA
>JZKD02S1851715.1:12177-23585 GCA_000966675.3 Picea glauca
AAATATTTTTAAAGTGTTTAATTTTATGTATTTAATATTTCTAAATAATTTCTATAAATGTGTTTGATTTGACATAATATTTAAATAATAATTTAAATAATGTAAATGTTAATAAAAATGTATGATTTGACATATTAATTAAAAAATTATTTGAATAAGAAATGTTAATAAGCTTTATTATGTTTGAGTTTATTATTAGTCCTTCTTCAAGGCACATTGATTATAGTATTAGATTCATGGTTGGTGATCCATTAGTTTTATTTTGACTATAAATGTTTTTCTTTTTTATGAATGTTTTACATACTTTTAACAAAATACTTATATTTTTATAATATTTAAATTAATTTTATTATACATTTGATTGATTGACTAAACTTTAACAGAATGAATTTTATCAATCTTAGGTTATACCTGAGTTTTGATTTTTACTTAGAGAACATGCACACAATGTAAATTTTTTTTCTAAACATAGATAACCTAAGTTTGGATTTTTAATCTTAGATAACTAGGACATCAATTTATTGAGTTCATCAAATTCATGTTAGTGGAATAAATACATAAATACATTGTTTCCATGCAATTGTTTTTTATCATAACCAAATTTGTAACACATTTAGCAATCTTTATTATTTCCTATTTAGTTTTATCTTATTTCTTTCCTTGCCTCTTTTCTCCATCTTTACGTTTGTTATCTCCTAATATATTTTAGTGTTTTCCTTCTTGTATATGCCTCAACAAAACTATGTTTATAACTCTTTATAACTCACATAGATGGGTATGCATAACCTATATCTACACTTCATGGTAGACCATCCATTCTTGGGGGAGCTGCATGCAAGTATATTGAATGAAAATTCGCAACAATTCTGAACTTAACCACTCCAATACATTAAAAGTTTGGTCCCAATTGTTTGTAAATTCAATCAACATCGTGGTTATCATTGTCCCAAAATATTAGAGACCTAAACTTATATATATGAGAAAAAAATAACAATTACAAAATTCAAAGAGAGTAGAAAAAAATTAATAATTATAATAAAATAAAATACATTAAAGTTAAATGAATATTGCGTAAAACCAAAATAATGGAAGTTGAGTCAAATACCATCCTATTTTAGAATAGGGGGAAATAATTGTATGATCATTATACATATGGTTATGAATAAAGTTACATTATCAAGTTTATTGAGTTGCCTAATTTTAGAAGTTAATGATTTTTATTTTTTTGTTATTTCGAACCAGTGGCTTTAACGACATTGAGTGCCTTAACAACACAATGGCTTTAACGACATTGAGTGCCTTAACAACACACTCTGTCACCGACTGTTCTACACCTAGGAGACAAATTTTGGAAGTTAATGTTAAGATGAGACCTATATAGACATTATTTAACACATCTCCTTTCAATTTTATTGACTATTTATTTTATATAATAAATAATAATTGGTATGATTTGTTGAGAATTTGGTTTCCTTATATTACTAGTGTAGATCCATCTTAACTCAAATCTTTGCATTGTACAAGTGAGCCTAATGGTTTATAACATGTGTTTCCTCTTAAGATGTCACCCTTTCAAATCTAAAGAGAGTAAGCCTAATGGTTAAGAATATGTGTTTCCTCCCATCAAGTCAAAAGAAAAGAATTTAAAAAAAATCAACTTTAATACTTTTAAACTTCTAAATACTTTTTAACCTTATTTAAAGGTTGTCTTATAAATATTTTATATTACTTCACTTAAGGTCTGGAAAATGCTATAAATAATGAAGCTGCAGTATTTTATGGAATATAAGGTTTACAATTAATTATTTTCATTGAATTAAGATAGCTATAAAATTTTAAATTTTCTATATTCACTAATAAGTAAAGATGTATATATACATATGACCTTTGCAATTTATTTTAGCCTCGATTATTAGATTAGGCATAGTTTCGTAGAATTTATTAAGGCATACGTTTTCCTTGTCTTGAGCATGCTACTTCCTACATCCCAAACTCACACAATCAACACTTCTTAATTCTTGCAGAGTTGGACAGAAAGAGATCATCTTGAACTAAGCAAGTTGCGCCATTAAAACTAAACTTAAAAATTCTAAACTTAAACGCATTGGTTTGGGTTTGCTTGTGACATAATAAGTTTAGTAGTTAACGCGGGACCTGCACATGCATGCAGCGTGCTTTCTGGTAGTAGTAGAGGCCTAACAGTTTCTTTGTTACAAATTTTAATTCATAATTACTTATCTGCGCCACAAGTCAATGCGAGAGAGGCGATAAAGCTTAAGAACGATCCGTCTCCACACCTCAAACCCATTTCCTGAGCCGTCGTGAGTGCATACATATCTCATCCTTAGATGCCTATCAGATATTCTTCTGTTGATATTGATAATGATTGGTTGTTAATTGATCCTTCATTAATTTACACACTCCCTAAAACACCACGGCTTTATTCCTTCCCTTATTCTTATATAACACAGATTTGTATCCATTCCATTCAGAACAATTGAGCATAAATTACTTATCGTCAACAATATACACTCTCTGTGTATATCTCAGTCCTGACAATGCAGATGCCACGAGTATCGCCTTGTTTTCAAGAAAACCATGAGGATCTTCAGTTAGAGCTAGAAATGAGAGAAGAGACTGGTAGTTTTTTCCATCGACTTCTAAGCCGAGAAGAAGCAACCGGGTATTCCTCACGCATTTACTACAGAGCTCCATCTCTCGGAAGAATCCCTTTCAATTGGGAAACAGAGCCGGGCAAGCCTAAGACGGTGGGCAGTTGTTTTATAAAGGAGGAATTGGTTGATCATGAGATCATTCCACCCTTGAGTCCACCACCGTTCCTTCGAGCCCAAAATAATGACAATTCACGCGGTTTTTCCGGTGGAAAAAGAAGGAGCGGTTTACTGCACAAAATTATGTACTTCGTACGACGCAAAGCTCAAACGAAAGAAAAGCTGGTCCGGATGACAGTAGGTCAAACAGCAGAGATGACATCAAGCGATAGAGACAAAGCTAGAGATGAGATGAAGATACAGACTGGCGGCAATGGAATTAAAAGTAGAATAACAGCAGACTCAGATTATGCAGCAACAGAGACAGAAGACGAAGGTGATTTGATGTCAGACTTTAGCCACATCAGTTTCGGACGCTCCGACACTAGTAGTAGTTCCAGTTCCGGTTCGGACTGAGTGTCCAATTTCATTCTAGTGTAGCTTATCATGACCATGGCAATCCATTCTCGTTTATCTTTATCATCAATACTCACCTGTTAACGATGTTTCTTGTAAGGGGGTTAGAATGCAAAAGAATAGGTTAAAACCCACTTGTCCTAAGTTTTGAATGTAAATGTGCCTGTGGTAAACAGTGAACGGATCTGGACGACGTGCATCCGTGCGCCCAAATCAACGGCCTATATGGGATTCCAGACCCTCCCGCCTTTGTATCTTTAAGCGGAGGGGGGGGTCCGGAATCCGGCGCACACCTCTTTGACGGTCCAGATCAGTGCGCCTGGATCAACGGCGATAAAGGCAATTCCAGACCCCTCCTTCCTTTCTATCTTTAAGCGGAGGGGGGGGTCCGGAATCGGGGGCGTAGCTTTCGAACGACTAAGATCTTAGCGCCCGGATCAACGACACTCGCACAATCCCGTCCTTCTCAGCTGCATTGTATTTAGCCTAATGTGGGCCCCCTTCCTGTCATGTCAGCTTGTGGACCATCCTCCCTCTCGCCATCTATTCTCTTCCTAGTCGTGTGATGACGCTCACTCCCTTTTACCCTTTCCTCATCGTTCGACATCTGTCACTCTCCCCTTCTCTAGTTCACATGATCCCTTTCCCATTTCACCATCCATCCACTGCCTGCCATGTGTCCCGCTCCTTCCACGTATCGCCTTCCGCCACATGTCTCCCTCTCGCCACTTCTTCTACACCTCATCGCTTCTCTCCGCCCCCGCTGTTTCGGCCCCATCACTCCGTCCCCGTGCCCCACCTTTCGCGCTGGCCTCCACGCATATTCCTTGAACCATTCATTTATTCCAGGCGGCAGCGCGGGAGGCCCTCCACATTGCAGAAGTGCCGAGTTGGCCGGATTATCCTCGATCTCGGCGAAGCAGTTATTGAAGCGGTTGGTGGTGGTTAGACATCGCCTCCGCCATAATGGGAAAGCACGACCATTAATTAAAGGCACGTCGATTCTCCGTTGGAACTGTCAAAGAGTCAGATTGCGTCTGACATAAGTTGCACGATCTTTCAGATGTTGACTGTCAGAGGCCATGCAGACGCACAACTTTCAATGCAGTATCTTGGTTCTGTTGTTGTTGCTGTTTTGAGTATATGAAGGCGTTTTCGCCATTTTTGTATCTATCAATGGTAGAGCTAAGCTCCCGACTGTAAAGTTTCAACAAACATTCTAGTTTCCTAGTTATGCCTCTGTGTTTGAGATTTCTTGGTTTATAACAAACAATTCTCCTTTTTTCATCTTTATTTCATCTCGTTCCAGAGAGTTCACAATCGAAGGATTCGCTTGGATTGAACAATCTTGTTATGATAAAGGATTTGTTATGACATTGTTGTGTTCTCTGGTCTTCTGTGTTTGAATGTAAAAGGATTTTGCGTTTGGATGCTTTCTTGTCCAGTCTGTTATAAACCGGATGTTTGTGATAGACCTTCGCACTCTTCTAATGCAAGTCTTCCCCCTACTCACCCTTTACTACGACTCACTATTTGAAGTTTATCAAGACCTCACTCGTCCACGCATGCCTGGTCTAGTTTCTGAGTTGATACGATGTTGTTCTGAGTTTTCTTCCATTTGATCACCCCTTTAAACAAATCGTGACATTAAACTGATGGGCATCGTGCTCGGCTCCTGCAAGCAATCCAGGAGTGACTTCCGGCCGCCAACATTTCTGCCGCTGCTTCCAGGGACGAAGTTGAATATTTTCCCCCAGTATTGAACGACAACGATCAACTGATTCTGAAGGTGCATCAGAAATCAGAACTCAAAGATTGCTACTGTGCAGCTGGCAACTCCATTGTGACGACTCCGCTGGGGAGAACCTTCTCTATCAATTGTGGCTCCGAGAGGTAGACACACGAGGTCTAATCCACACTTGCCTTTAGCCACACCAGAAGCCGACTCAGAAGCGGTGCGCAGAAAGGGAAAGAGCTCTGCAAAAGAAGTTTCCATCGCCGAAACAGATAATACGCCAGCCCCTTCTGTCAAAACTCCATTTTTTTATTCTCAATTTTCTAGTCGTACATCCTCTGAGGTTTCCCGTTTTCTGAATTTCGGGTGTGTTCCTACTGAGTTTTCTCCTCCTGGTCTGGTATCAGAAAGAGAGATCCTTGTCACTCCCCCCTCCCTGGAGGTTGTGCCTCAACACAGACTTCAGGCCTCTGAAGGTTTCACCACCCTTCCTTTTATTACTACTACTGCACAGGGAGAAGCATCTGCACATCCAAGTCCCTTAGACTTCTCTCTGTTTTCCCCCTCGTCTCCTGTGAGAACTTCTTTTTTGACATCTCCCATTCACACTCCTTCTCCTCCTAGTTCTCCTCCACCTAATATCCCTATGGCTAGTGCTAATCCCCCTCTGAATAGAATGGATGCCATAGTCGCTGCTAGATATGCTCCCTTAATCCTACCCCATCCTATGAATCCTCTCCCTGCTGGAGACTACTTGAAATACATGCCCAAGTTCACTGGGGAAGAGGACATAACTGCAGAAGAGCACCTGGTTGCTTTCTACAGTTATGCAGACAATCTAAACATTGAAAATGAAGATGTCTGGATGAGAGTCTTTGTTCAGAGCTTGGATGGTGAGGTTAGGAAGTGGTTCAGGGGACTGGCCCCTAGATCTATTGCTGGAATTGAAGCCCTGGACAATGTTTTCCTGAGGCAGTGGGGAGATAGGAAAGATTACATATATTACATGACAGAGTTTGGGTCTCTAAAGAATATGGAAGGAGAGTCTGTCTCTAACTTCTCCAAAAGATTCAATAAAATGTATAACAAGATTCCTGCAGAGATAAAACCCTCAGAGGCCTCTGCCCAAATTTCCTATGTCGGTGCATTCGCCCCTGATTTCTATCTTTTATTAAGAGAAAGAAGAGCCACCTCCTTAGCTCAAACGCAAGATGCATCTATAGAAGTGGAATCCAACATATTAGCAGCTGACAGACTGAGGGACAGGGCCGACGTAGACAGAAGAAAGGGAAAATCAGAAGCCTCAACTTCCGGCCCATCACTGTCTCACCCTCAAGAACTGACCCAGGTGATGAACTTTCTGAAAGAAGAGATGGAGAGATTGAAAGTGGAAAGGAAACAAATGAATAGAGGCCCTCAGAGCACCGAGAGAAGAGGAGGTTTCAGAAGACCAAACAATTTTGCTCCTCCAACTATGCACAGAGAGAAGGAAAGAGACAGAGACGACCAAAGAATTCAGGCTCCCTTCCAGAACAATTTTGTGGTTGATGAAGAAGAAGGAGAAGCAGACGAGCCCGAGCCTAAAATCCACAGCTTAGAAGTCACTCCTCCTTTCCCTCATCTGACTCAATCATCATACGAGGAGTCTCTCATGGACAGTCAGCTGAACGAATTGAGCAAGGAAGACAAGGTTAGCGGTGGTCGAGGTAGGTATAACCTGAGATCCGACAAAAGGGCAACAGTACCTGATGTTCCAGAGCAGTCCTCCAGAGCAAAAAAGCCTGCTAATGAGGTAGCAGACAGTCACAGAGGTAAGAAGGCCCAGCCTCTCTCTCCCATTGTCCATAATCATGTTCCTGAAATTAGAGAAATTCCAAAGCTTACATCTTCATTTAATTTCGAGCATGAGATTCAAAAGATCAGGATCACTGTGCCCCTCACCGAGCTAATCAAACATGGCGAATTCAAGAAATGCTTCTTTGACCTTTTGAGATCTGAAGCCTCTAGCCCTTCCACAAACTTCATAAACCTCCAAGATGAAAAGCCAACAGTTGTCCTAGGCCCGATGGTAGAAGACAGAGATGACTCGTCCCCTCCCTTCTACACCTCCCTGAACATACATGACAAAGTGCTGCACAATTTCTTAATGGATTCAGGGGCCTCCCACAACCTCATACCCAAAGCTGTCATGGAAGAGCTAGGATTAGAAGTCACCAGAGCCTATCATGACCTCTATTCCTTTGACTGCAGGAGGGTACAATGTTTGGGAGTCATCAAAGACCTGGTATTTTCATTATTTCAGCTACCCATGAAGAGTATGGTAATGGATATCGTGGTAGCTGGCGTTCCCCCCAAGTTTGGCATGTTGTTGTCAAGGTCTTGGATTAAGATACTTGGAGGGACGTTACAGATGGAACTCACATATGCCACTATTCCAGTCTTTGGAGGAGAACATAGGAGGTTGTACAGAGAATCCCAACTAGCTTACATTGTCAGTGATGAAGCAAACCCCACTAATCACCCCATTTTTGCACTTGACACTGACTTAGGATCTAGCTTGTTGCAGGTCACTGAGACTCCTGAGGCCCCCTTGCAAATCAAAGAGAAGCCCTTTCTTAATCAGGGAATGCCTCCTCCAACCAGCTCTGTTTGGAAGATGTTCTTTGACGAAGCTTCTTCCAGTATAGGTGCAGGTGTCGGAGTGGTATTCAGATCCCCCTCTCAAGAGACCATATCTTTGTCATACAAGCTGGAATTTGAAGTCACCAACAACGTGGCGAAGTATGAAGCTCTGGTTCTGGGATTGAGAGCTGCAAAAGAAATGGAAATAAGGGAGATAGCTGTGTTTGGGGATGCAGAATTGATAGTCCAGCAGGTCAAAAACGTTTATCAGACCAAGCACCCTCGTCTCAAGAATTACAGGAACGAGGTATGGGATCTAATTGACAGTTTCTTCCTAGCTTTCAACATCTCTTTCATTCCAAGGAAAGAAAATGCTCCAGCCGATTTTCTAGCTTTCTCAGCTAGTTTGTTCGAAGTTCCTGCGCTGCCTGCTGTCAGATCTGATGTGGAAATAAGATACAGACCCTCTGTACTGGACAATGTCAAACATTGGAAGGTATTTAAATATGATCTTGAGATCGAGAAATTCCTCCGATCCATTGATGACTTTTCTACGTCACACATAGATGAAGATCCTGACGAGGAAAGTGACCGTCACCCTGGAGAGTTTTTGAATAAAATTGTTGACCACCAGATTATACAGCTACCAAGCAACCATATACCGAAAGGACTAATCCCATTAGAAAGGTTGTTTGATAGGAATGATGTGGCAGTGAAGGGAAGAATTTCAGGTGACGACACTGACACAACTGAGTGCAACATAGGCACACCAGAGAAGCCCAAGTTTGTCAAGTTGTCAAGGAGTTTGACCGAGGAGCAGAGGGATGAATATACTGAGTTGCTAAGGGAGTTTGCTGAGGTGTTTGCATGGACCTACGAAGACCTCAAGATGTATGACACATCAGTCATTGAGCACAAGATCCCACTAAAAGAAGAGGCTAGCCATTCAAGCAGAAGCTAAGACAGATAAATCCCATGCTGCTACCTGTCATGGAGAGGGAAGTGAAGAAGTTGTTGGATGCCCAAATCATTGTCCCCTTGAGATATTCTGACTGGGTGGCCAATTTTGTCCCAGTGAGAAAGAAAAGTGGTGAAATCAGACTCTGTGTTGATTTCAGAAATCTGAATAGGAGCTCAAGGAAGGATAATTATCCCCTGCCCAACATGGAGCACATATTGCAGAAGGTCGTCGGTGCATCCAGAATATCCATGATTGATGGTTTCTCTGGATACAATCAAATATTAGTCATGCCTGAGGACTAAGAAAAGACAACATTCACCACCCCTTGGGGCACATTCATGTATGCCAAAATGCCTTTTGGGCTGATGAATGCCGGAGCAACATTTCAGTGAGCCATGGACATAGCCTTCATCGGAGAAAAAGATAAGTTTGTGGTGATTTACTTAGACGACATAACAGTCTTTTCCAAGACTGATAAAGAGCACCGCTACCACTTGAAGAAGGTTTTCCTGAAGTGTCAGAGGTATGGCTTATATTTAAACCCCAAGAAATCATTATTTGCTATGCAAGAAGGGAAGTTGTTAGGCCATATAGTGTCAGCAGAGGGGGTGAGAATTGATCCTGACAGGGTAGAAGCAATTCAGGCCCTGTCACTTCCCAGATCTAAGAAATAGGTTCAGGCATTTTTGGGGAAGATTAATTTCCTGAGGAGGTTTGTTTCAAATTTTGCTGAGTTGGTGAAACATATCACATCCATGCTCCGGAAGGGCCATAAAGTGAAATGGATTGCTGAACCCAGAGAGTCTTTTGTCCAAATAAAGAAGGCGTTGACTGAAGCACCTGTGCTAATCAATCCTGATTATTCCAAAGACTTTCTGATATTTTATTTTGCTTCCTGTGATACAGTAGCAGCAATCTTACTGCAGAAAAACAATCAAGGGCAAGAGCAGCCTATTGCCTTCTTTAGTAAGGCACTGAGAGATGCAGAGCTTCGGTACGAGATCATGGAGAAACAAGCTTATGCCTTGGTGAAAGCTGTCAAAGCTTTCAGATTCTATGTCTTACATTCAAATATCACTGCATATGTCCCTTCAGCTTCCATGAAGGACATTCTTATACAGCCTGACATAGATGGGAGGAGAGGTAAATGGATCACAAAGATCCTAGAGTTTGATATGGAGATTAAGCCCACCAAGCTGATAAAGGGGCAGGGTTTGGCCAAGCTGCTGGCTGAATCCAACTGTAAGGCCTTGGGAATTAACTTCATCAATGAACAAGCTGAGTTATCCGACAAGGATTCTCGGACCATCATACCGTTAGCAGCATGCCCCTGGTACAAAGACATCTTGTACTTTCTGAAAGAATTAAAGCCCCCTGATGGATTGGGAAAAAGTAAGGCCAGGGCTTTAAAACTCAAAGCGGTCAGATATTGCCTTATTGACCAAGCCTTGTATTCGAAAGACCCTCTGGGAGTATTACTAAGGTGTCTGGACCTGCAGCAAGCCCATAAGGTCATGACCTATTTCCATAGTGGTCTCTGCGGAGGTCATTATTTCTGGAAGACCACAGCTCACAAGATCCTCCGAGATGGGTATTACTGGCCCACTTTATTCCCTAATGTCTGCAAAGAAATCAGAGATTGCATCAAGTGCCAAAAGTTTTGAGGAAAGCAGCAACTCAAATCTCTTCCATTAAATCCGGTAGTAGTCTCAACACCCTTTCAACAGTGGGGATTGGACTTCATTGGGGAAATACATCCTCCCTCAAGTGGCCAACATAGATGGATTCTGAATGCAACCGACTACTTCACCAAATGGATAGAAGTTGTCCCTACCAGAAGCACTTCTCACAAAGTGATTATCAGCTTCTTGGAAGATATTGTATGCAGGTTTGGTTGCCCCAGCAGAATCGTCACTGATAATGCCTCTCCTTTTCGGTCTGAACCTCTGGTCAAATTCTGTGAACAGTTCCAGATTTCACTAATTCACTCCACTCCCTACTATCCTCAAGGAAATGGACTAGTAGAGTCCTCCAATAAAAGCCTAATCAAGCTCATCAAGAAGCTACTGGAGGACAATAAAAGGGCCTGGGACTCAAAGCTCAAATTTGCTCTATAGGCTGATCGGGTGACAACTAAGAAATCCCTGGGCATATCTCCTTTCCAACTTGTTTATGGAATAGAGGTCATTTTCCCAACTCAGCTCGCCTTACCTGTGGCAAGTTTCCTCCAAGACTTTGAAGAAGAACCTAATCATGTGATCAGGAGGATTCAACAGATGGTGAAAGTGCAGCATATCAAAGAATAGGTCTTGGACAGAGCCTACCATCATCAGTAGAAGATCAAGCAGGCTTTTGACGGGAAGAACAGAAAGAAAGAATTCAAGCAGGGTGACCTGGTACTCAAGTGGGATGCACCCAGGCAGGACAGAGGCAAGCAAAGGAAGTTTGATGCCCTCTAGTTTGGGCCTTTCAAGATTCTTGAAGTATTTTCAAATAAAACTTACAGATTGCAGGACCTGGAAGGAAAAGAAGTTTTCAGCAGCCTAGTAAATGGACATTTCTTAAAAAAGTGTTTCTTATGAGCCATAATCGGCTCTTTTGTTTTGTTTTGTAAATATTATTGTTGTTTTGTTTTTCGGACTAATAAATGACTCCATAGCCCAATAGAAAAGGCACTGAATCTGCAAAAGAGTTCTTAGAGCATCAAAGGGATGACTCTATCCCCCATGGAGCCAAATGTTAATGATATTTCTTGTAAGGGGGTTAGAATGCAAAAGAATAGGTTAAAACCCACTTGTCGTATGTTTTGAATGTAAATGTGCCCGTGGTAAACAGTGAACGGATCTGGACGACATGCATCTGTGCGCCCAAATCAACGACCTATATGGGATTACAGACACCC
>JZKD02S1851726.1:12825-39624 GCA_000966675.3 Picea glauca
TGATCAACAAGAGCTTGATGAAGAATCTGGAGTTTAAGATATTGGCCAAAAGACTGAAGAAAATGATAAATCAAGTAGAGAGTGGTGGAAATACTCTAAAAAATACCACTACATTTTGATTGCTAACAATATGGAAGGAAACTGACTTTCATTAAATGAGAAGTCTCAAATAAATATCATAACCAGAGAACCAGAGGCTTCATTAAAACTTTACAAAACGGGAGCCTAGCTCAACCATCGACCCTAACAAAATTTGAGGAAGACTCCTATATACTCAGAGAAAAACTACAGAAGCGTACTTGAGTCTTTGCATTGAAGGCATTACGTCTGCATGCTTCCTGGTAGATTGTGCATTCAGTCTCCTGTCATAAGTGAGCTCTTGTCAGACGCATTCGAGTTTTAGGAAGGCTCTGCAGCTGAGCCGACTTGCTGACAGTCCTTTCTCAGGCTTTCCATTTATGGTGGAAACGATGTTCAACCACCACCAACTAACTTCAAAAACAATTTCATCAGAATCGAGAAGGCCCGAGTCGGCACTACACCTATGGAATCTAGCGGCCTCTGCATTCTTCCATCTGGATCTAAGTCAGATGCTCTCGAGGAGGCTTGAAAACGAATGTGGAAACCGACGATGTGATTTGCGTACTCGACATGGAATAGCGGATGTGGAGATGGCCAGGTGGACAACGCGGATGGGAAGAGGAAACTGAGGATAGTGTGGGGCCACACAAGTGAGAGATGAGGTGTAATGGGATGGAGGTGATGTGAAGTGAGGTGGAACATGTGGCAGGAGATGAGAAGGGGAGATGCGATAGGTGGGACAATGAGTGGAGGATAGGTGTGGGAGAGAGGAAGTTATAGGGGAGCGGGGGGATTGTTACAGACAGAGGAGAGAGATGAAGTGGGGGACAACTGTCGACAAGAAAGAGAAGCCACTTGTCGACCTAAGATAGGGCCTTATATGCACATGCGCATATCGAGGCTGTGAAAAGTGGTTTGATTTTTCATTGCTTTTGGGCCCGATGTGTGTCTTTGGCTGACACATAGTGTCTCCACAAAACCATGGTTTCAAACCCGACCCGCCCTACAATTTTTAACGTCCGTGCATGTTGGGGGCCCGATATGATCAACGACTGTCGATCTAGAGTGCTTAGATCTCAGCTGCCCAGATCTACGTGCCTCTTAGCTCAATGCGTCAAACGGTCACATCGACCCTAACAGACTTAAGATAAGCACCATTTAGTGGGGTTTTATCCCTTTTCTTCGAATGTTATCACCTAGAGGCCAAAACCAATGGAAACACATCCCCCTACAGAAACATGTGATAACAGACACCACGGGAAGGTGGAAGTTCTTTGGGGGTGGTAAAGACAACTTGGTGGTGGGAGAGGATAGATTGGAGGTCAGGATGCATAGAAGGTGTCTCAACAACATGAATGGAGTAGAGTTGGGCTATAATTCCTGAATGACCTTTTTTTAGGAGCTTTTCCATGTGATGGGAATTGATGATCTCAGGGGATCCTGTGGTGATGCCTTGGAACTTATATTGTTGTCCCTATTGTTGGAATTGCATGGTTAAGTCCTTAAAATCCATGAGAATGGGACCTAGAGTGTGTAATCATTCGACACCAAGAACAATGTCACAACCACCCATGTCTATAGCAAACATATGGGATTTCAGGTGATACTGACCAATTTGGAGTCACACATTTTCACATTGTTCCCCAAATTTCATGGAACCACCATTGGCAACCATGATTTGAAAATTATTGACGAAACAGATGTAACAATTGAATTCTTGGGAAATTTGGCGATGAATAAATTTATGGGTGCTATCACTGTCCACAAGGATGATGAATTTCTTATTTTTTATGTAACCAATTAATTAGAGAGTCTGGGGAGCAGAGAAGCCAGTGAGGGAATTAAGTGAAATAAACAGGACAAATTTGGGTGGGTCATAGGGTGGGGTGAGGGAAGATGGTGGGGGTAGTTCCTCCACAGGCAGAACAAATACATCTTCTTCAGAAATATCCTCAGTAAAAACCATAAAAAGATTTTTTTCCTTACACTTGTGCCTCGGAAAATATTTGTCATCACAATTATAAAAAAGACCCTTGAGTTGACGTTCAACCATTTCATCCGTGGTTAATTTCTGGATCTTGAGGGGAGTTGCAGGAGGAGAAAAAGTGGTGGGTTTAGGGAAAGGAGGAAAGGAGGTTTTGTGGGTTTGAGAGGAGAAAATTTGTTGAGCTTCCTTGGCTCATTGAGTAGCCTCCAACCAAGTCTGGGGGCGTTCCATGAGAACATGGGCACATATTTCATCTTTGAGGCCATTGATAAAGCATTCCATAAAGAAATAATCTGACATGCCCTCCATTCTAAAATCCAAGTGCTCAAATGCAACACTAAATTATTCAATTGTCCCATACTACTTTAACTTGGTCAATCAGCCTAAATGGTGGGTGTCAGAGTCAAAGCGATCATAAAGTTCGGCCACAAATTGTGTCCAAGCAACACACCCTTGGCGTGCCTTTTTTTGCCATTACCACCATTTCCATCGTTCCGAATCTAGATATAGGACACCATAACGAATCTTGGCTAAATCATTAGTAATTCCATGCAAAGAGAAATAATGTTCTATTTGGGTGAACCAACCTATAGGATCTAAACCATCAAATATTTTCACCTCATTTCTAGGAGGGTGGAGGTCTCAGGAAAAGTGGGTAGTATGAGGGCCTTAGTAATGGGAAGAGTCATGGTCATCCTGATAAGATGGTTGTTTAGAAGAGGAAGGGTTCTGGGAACGACCCAGGAAGTGTTATTTACGGTCTTTGATGTAGGGACATTGTTCCTGGAGGTATTTGATGTGGGAACATTGGTCCTTGAGGATCTCAATAGTTGAATTGATGGAGCTAATGTTGGAACTGAGATGCTTGATGTCATCCTTGTGTTGATGGTTGTTAGCAATCAAGGCATTGAGTTCTTGAGATCGTGTGGTAGTCATTTGGACAAAGGAGAAAGAAAATGGTATAGGGGAAACAAAAGGGGTCTGGAGGGGTGGGTGGGACCATAGAGAAAAAATAATGTCAAATGATAGGTACCACTGCGATCAGGGTGAAAAGGGGGATCCAAATAAGGGTGTCAGAGACAAGTCAAGTCCACAAAAAAATTATGTTAAAAGTGAGAGGTATCACTGGAATCAGGGTGAAGAGAGGAACCCAGTGGGATAAGTCCTAAATAAGTGTGATGCTGGGACCACTATCCTCATTTTTTTTAACTCCTGTGGAGTTATACTTCAACCTGAATAATACTGCAGTGATGAAATTCCCAAATGCTTAACAAGAAGAAATGTGTAGTAATATCACAACCAGAATGAAAAAGGCATAGTTGCGTGATAATAGATCTTGTTTGTTCAGTTTTTTGTTTTCATCCCCAGGGGTAGGATATTCAGGGTTTCTACAAACAAAGGTTTGCCCTGTGCTACAACTCTCTGATATACGTGCGGGGTCCAACAATAGTACTCAACTTAATATCTCAGGGAACCAACTAAGGAGGCTAGACTGTGCCCTTAGCTGTACTACTCGACTACCCAAGTACTAGAGAGTATATTCTTGAGTGTTTTTCTCGGTGGCACTATAGCAGTCAGACGACCGATCGGTTTATCTATGGAGGGCTTTAGGAAATATAACTTGATCTATATACATGTGTTTTTAGATGCGATACCACTCGAAGGGGTACCAACAAGTGTTACAAGGGTGGCCAACAAATGTACACCTGAGTACCACTTGTATTTTCTGCATGTATGACTCCCCGACCGTGGCTTTATACGCATAACGATAGATCTCTGTAGCTTTAAGACGTCGGAATATGTCTCTACCCTGAAAAAATTTAACCCACAATTTTCTTCCGAGGAAGGTGCTCTGATACCACTTGCAATATTCTAGATATTAAATAGTATGCAGAACATAAATACTTGTCTAGAAATGGTAGAGAAACAATGATATAACCAGAACAATACTAGAATAATACCGGAATAACACCAGAAAGAGAACTTTTATTACTGATAGCAATGTTCCCTTGCCTCTTCGAGGGGGAAACCTCTAGCAGAGCATAGCTCTATTACAATAATATCCAAGACAATATTTCTCATACCCTTTACTTCTATTTATACCAGATCTATCTATCCAAAAGAATAATCTAGAGGAAGATCCTTCTAGAAGCGGAAGCTTCTATTAAGTCTTCTTACATTTGAATTATTCTTCCTTATTGCTAGGCCTTATTAATATTTGCCTTTATTACATGGAATTATATTATTATACCTACGTGAGGGGTTAGGGAGGTTAGGTTCCTAACATATATTCAATGAACAATAATAGAGATATAGTAAACCTTGGCTTCTATTAATAAAGAAATACGTTGAAACTGTAAAATGCAGATTGAAAAAAGATTGCTAGAATGGTGTCGACTTATCTCTAAGAAGAGATGTGATGGCTATGCTCATTCACAAGAAGATGAGTACAATGAGTCTCTAAAATTATTTTTACAATAAACATGAATTCCAAAACCCTAGACATCCAAAAACCTAATCCTAGGAGATGAAGTGCCAAGAGTCATGTGGGCCTCGTTGGGGTAAGTTGGTACAACAACTTCTCGGGGTCATAAATTTTGCATACGATCTTTGTTTTAGGAAGACGATAGCTCGTTGGAAAGGTCTATCCGAGGAATACACATTGTTCCCTTAAAACATAACTTTGTCTATATTTTGACTGTGGCGATCCCTAAAACTGTTGTTTAGGGCCTCAAAACGGCCCCGGAAGTTCAAGACCCAAAAACTAGGGAAAAAATGCCAAATTGAAAACCTGCCAAGATGAGCCAGTTGGAATAGGTGGGTGGCCACCGATATCCACCTAGATCAAATTGAAACAACTTGTCTCATAGAAGTAAGGAGGTTTGGTAAAATAATTGAGCATAAAAATAGGTTGATTCATGTTAAGGTAAACTCTAATGACCATGATATAACATACTTGGTAAAACTTTGAGTCTAAAAGGGTTAGGAATATTGATAAATGAAGACCTCATTCCCAAATATTAAGTTTAATTAAGGAATGAATTTCAAAAGGTAAAATAAACCACGAAGGAAGGAGAATGGGCGATAATTAGAATTAGAAAATTTAATATTAGGGACAAAGATAAAAAAAGAAAGATAATAATGAATATGTATTTGGTACACTCTACATCCTTTCTTGGAACTATGATGGATTTCCATGGAGCAAAGGTCCCATGTTAAGTTGGATCTCTAGTGAATTTGATATTATACTACTTGTTGAAACTTGGGAGCGTGAAGAATCTAAGGTCCACATAGAAGGATATGTCTTGTAATTGGTATGTAACAAGAGATCTTACTGCATAGGAATTGAAGACATAGATTGTCACATAAAGTAGAACATTTTCACCCATATTAGGATTCACAAGAAAGACCCTTTCAATTAGTACATGTGGATAGATATTTTATATATCGATGCTTAGAATATTTATATATCATTATGTTAATTTTAACCTATTAATTATACCTTTTATAAGAAAAACATCCTAGATAAAAAAATTGTCCCTACAATGGCTTAGAACAAGATATTCACAAACTGATAAATGAAGGTGGTATCCTCTTGCAAGAAGACTTTGATGCTAGAAGAAAAACTAACCAAGTTATCATCTTAAGAAATGATTCCAACCCTAATCCTCTATGGCTAGATGAGGACCTTGTTTTAGCTAGCTTATGCAAAAGAAACTCCAAAGACTTGGTTGATAATTTATTTAGGTCCAAGCTAATCAAGCCATGTGGCTTTAAATATCTAATAATTTTCAATGGTCTAGTGAAGTGGCCAAAATAAATTTGGATGACTTGTGTCCATGGGCTTGGTAGTAGTGTTGTCGATTATGTGATATTTGATATCCCCATTTATGGTTACTAAATAGTAAATTTTTACATCTTAAATGACCATGAGCTTAAATTAGATCATAGACCTTTAACCCTAACTCTATACATTTTCATTCACAAAAAGCTTATTTTTTATAAAGAATTTAAATAATGAATTAAATATCTTAGTAATTGAGGACACTATTGAAGAACTATATCATAATTTTACGTTAAATCTCATGACTTACATTAACAAGTTTTTTTTATTGAGGTGTCCACTAAAAGGGAAATTAGAATGACCACCCCTTGGCATGATAAAGAGTGTAAGATTGATAGAAAATACATTAATGATTCTTCTAATGAGTCCCTAAAATATGACAAGATAAATAGGTACAAAGCCCTAATTAAAAGGAAAAAAAGGGACTATATAAATAGAAAGAAATATAAGATTCACACCTCTCTAAGCTAGATCCTAAGAAATTCTGGAGGCAAATTCTAAATTGTTAAAAAAAAAGAAAAAAGAAAGAAAAAATGATTCCTTTGAGTCTACTAGAATTCCTACCATAAAAAGCTTTAAGAATCCTCTAATGTCATGGACAACATTCAAACCCTTTCTATAGAGAAAGAATTTTTTTCTTTAAAAGGCATAAATTTGGGGTTAAGCAACTCACAAAAGGGAAATCTAAGGACATCAAAAGTTACCAAGAAAAAATCCTAAAAATTGGAGGGCCTATCCTTGCCAATTGCATTCACAAACTCTTCAATTTAGTAGTCAAGTAAGGTTTCCCTAAACCTTGGAATCAAATATTCATTGTTCTTATTTTTAAAAGTGGATTAAAAACATCCCTTTGATTATAAGAACATTATGATTAGCCATCTTGTATGTAAGTTGTATGGAATTATTCTAGAAAAGAAGATCAATGTATGGATATAAATCCACAAAAAATGAGCTAAGGCCAACCCGGATTTAAGAATTATCATTCATTTGTGGACCACCTTGTTATGCTTAGGATCATTGCAAATGAGTATCACAATAATAAGACCTATATCCTATGTTTCTCCATTGACCTTAGAAAATAATCTGACACAATTTCTAAAACTAACCTCTAGAATAGATTAGAAGAGCTAAAAGTCCCTTTTGAGTTGAGGGCTTCTATGATAAGGATGTATGATAACATTATTTCCAAATTTAGGAACAATGAGGGCTAGTTGGAAGAAATTGATTGTAATATGGGAATTAAGCAAGGTTGTCCTCTATCACCTACCCTTTTTGACATATACATTGAAAATTTATAGGGTTTCTTAGAAGAAGTAGGATGTGTCAACACATCTCTAGCTAGAATAGACATCATCCTTCTTCTTTATGGGGAGGGTTCCCTATGGTCTCGATAAGCAACTGAAGTTTCTTAAGGATTTTTTTCTCTAGTATAGGTGTGGCTATTAGCACTGAAAAATTCAAGGTTATGATAATAAAATCCAAAAAGATCACTTACATTAATTTCATGTATGACAATAATATCTTGGAGGAAGTGACTTCATACAAATATCTTGGAATCGATCTTCATCGTAAGCTCAACTGGAACTATAGCATTGAGAAAAGAGTAAATGGAGGGTGTAAAACTTTTTATGTTCTTGAAAATAGGGGTAAATCAATGGAACTTTGGATTTGGGATAAGAAGAAACTCCTCTTTGAGACTTTTGTCACTCTTGTTAGCTTATATGATTGTGAATTTTGGAGCTGCAACATCTTTAGAGAATCATGGAGAAAGATAGATAAAATCTAAAAATGTTTTATAACTTATAATAATAAAATTAAGGGCAATACACCCTATCATATCCTCCTCATAGAAGCGAGTATTTCCCCCATTGAGAGCACTGCTATGAATGGGTATTTAATGTACATGAACAACATGGAAGATAAGAAGCTTCCTAAGGTTTCTTCAAAATCTATTCAAAACCACTTGCAACTCAAGTAGGGGTGGCACAGAGATGACAAGTCTTGGCTAAATCATTGGGGTATCGAGGAAGAGATCACTCTATAGAATAACAATACTATTAAAAATATTATTACATTTAAATTTAAGGAGAAACTGTGGTGCGATAAGGGATTAGAGGATATGAGAAAATTAAGATAGAACAAAGAGGCACTCAACCCTAATCTAGAAAATCAAAAGTATCTCTTTGTTTTAACTAACATGTAGAAAAAATCAACATTGTTAAAATAAGAGTAAATTATCATGAGCTCCACAGTGAAACAAGGTGTTGGAAAATTCCAAAAATGCCATGAGTTGAAATAATTTGTCATTTTTATGACACTTAGAGGGTTGAAGATGAAAATCACTTTCCCTTAAAATTTCTTGCATACACCCACATTACATTTCAATTTCAAAATATTTATTACAATACTGACCTTCCTAACCTCTTAATTCATCAAAACTATGGCGATTTAGAATTACTTCTCTTAAAGCTTTTCAAACACAAGAAATAATATTCAAAAGCAAAACAAATAATTCCTTTCTTTTTTTTAAATCTAGTAAACCATATTAATTTCAGTAAACATTGATAAACATCTTCATTATAACACAATTATTTAAAAAATTAAAATTTATTTATTTACTAGATCACAATTCCATGTAAACCAACAACATAACCCAAGTAGATAACCATTACATTCCAACTTGTTCCTCTGATTACTATATATCGTAAAGTGTTGATTGATTTACATTACAATATATGTTAAATTATAGATTAATTTATATTTTTGAATATTCTATTAAGGAATTTCACATGATGACTTGTGTGATAATCTATTTTATGTGTGAAAAACCAACTCATAAATATCCATTCAGTGATACCAAACACTTTCAAACCATTTGTGAATTATAAAAATATCGTGTTTTCAATATAAGAAGTTAATTTACTATTAAATTTTAATAGACAAGCATATCAAAATTAAATAAATGTTTTAAGGGGTGGTAAAAGTCAGGATCATACTAGATCTCGAGGGAAAAACAAAAGCTATCTTTGTTTGGGGTCTTGGAGTAATTACGAATAATCAAGCAAAATCATATGCTTTACTTGAAGATCTTCTTATCACAAAGGAATACAATGTACAATCCTTGATTAGTATAGGGGATTCGAGCATTGTTATAAACATGATAGTCTCAAACTCAATCTTTGTAGATAACGAGCTTGCATCAATCATTTNTGATCAACAAGAGCTTGATGAAGAATCTGGAGTTTAAGATATTGGCCAAAAGACTGAAGAAAATGATAAATCAAGTAGAGAGTGGTGGAAATACTCTAAAAAATACCACTACATTTTGATTGCTAACAATATGGAAGGAAACTGACTTTCATTAAATGAGAAGTCTCAAATAAATATCATAACCAGAGAACCAGAGGCTTCATTAAAACTTTACAAAACGGGAGCCTAGCTCAACCATCGACCCTAACAAAATTTGAGGAAGACTCCTATATACTCAGAGAAAAACTACAGAAGCGTACTTGAGTCTTTGCATTGAAGGCATTACGTCTGCATGCTTCCTGGTAGATTGTGCATTCAGTCTCCTGTCATAAGTGAGCTCTTGTCAGACGCATTCGAGTTTTAGGAAGGCTCTGCAGCTGAGCCGACTTGCTGACAGTCCTTTCTCAGGCTTTCCATTTATGGTGGAAACGATGTTCAACCACCACCAACTAACTTCAAAAACAATTTCATCAGAATCGAGAAGGCCCGAGTCGGCACTACACCTATGGAATCTAGCGGCCTCTGCATTCTTCCATCTGGATCTAAGTCAGATGCTCTCGAGGAGGCTTGAAAACGAATGTGGAAACCGACGATGTGATTTGCGTACTCGACATGGAATAGCGGATGTGGAGATGGCCAGGTGGACAACGCGGATGGGAAGAGGAAACTGAGGATAGTGTGGGGCCACACAAGTGAGAGATGAGGTGTAATGGGATGGAGGTGATGTGAAGTGAGGTGGAACATGTGGCAGGAGATGAGAAGGGGAGATGCGATAGGTGGGACAATGAGTGGAGGATAGGTGTGGGAGAGAGGAAGTTATAGGGGAGCGGGGGGATTGTTACAGACAGAGGAGAGAGATGAAGTGGGGGACAACTGTCGACAAGAAAGAGAAGCCACTTGTCGACCTAAGATAGGGCCTTATATGCACATGCGCATATCGAGGCTGTGAAAAGTGGTTTGATTTTTCATTGCTTTTGGGCCCGATGTGTGTCTTTGGCTGACACATAGTGTCTCCACAAAACCATGGTTTCAAACCCGACCCGCCCTACAATTTTTAACGTCCGTGCATGTTGGGGGCCCGATATGATCAACGACTGTCGATCTAGAGTGCTTAGATCTCAGCTGCCCAGATCTACGTGCCTCTTAGCTCAATGCGTCAAACGGTCACATCGACCCTAACAGACTTAAGATAAGCACCATTTAGTGGGGTTTTATCCCTTTTCTTCGAATGTTATCACCTAGAGGCCAAAACCAATGGAAACACATCCCCCTACAGAAACATGTGATAACAGACACCACGGGAAGGTGGAAGTTCTTTGGGGGTGGTAAAGACAACTTGGTGGTGGGAGAGGATAGATTGGAGGTCAGGATGCATAGAAGGTGTCTCAACAACATGAATGGAGTAGAGTTGGGCTATAATTCCTGAATGACCTTTTTTTAGGAGCTTTTCCATGTGATGGGAATTGATGATCTCAGGGGATCCTGTGGTGATGCCTTGGAACTTATATTGTTGTCCCTATTGTTGGAATTGCATGGTTAAGTCCTTAAAATCCATGAGAATGGGACCTAGAGTGTGTAATCATTCGACACCAAGAACAATGTCACAACCACCCATGTCTATAGCAAACATATGGGATTTCAGGTGATACTGACCAATTTGGAGTCACACATTTTCACATTGTTCCCCAAATTTCATGGAACCACCATTGGCAACCATGATTTGAAAATTATTGACGAAACAGATGTAACAATTGAATTCTTGGGAAATGTGGCGATGAATAAATTTATGGGTGCTATCACTGTCCACAAGGATGATGAATTTCTTATTTTTTATGTAACCAATTAATTTGAGAGTCTGGGGAGCAGAGAAGCCAGTGAGGGAATTAAGTGAAATCAACAGGACAACTTTGGGTGGGTCATAGGGTGGGGTGAGGGAAGATGGTGGGGGTAGTTCCTCCACAGGCAGAAAAAATACATCTTCTTCAGAAATATCCTCAGTAAAAACCATAAAAAGATTTTTTTCCTTACACTTGTGCCTCGGAAAATATTTGTCATCACAATTATAAAAAAGACCCTTGAGTTGGCATTCAACCATTTCATCCGTGGTTAATTTCTGGATCTTGAGGGGAGTTGCAGGAGGAGAAAAAGTGGTGGGTTTAGGGAAAGGAGGAAAGGAGGTTTTGTGGGTTTGAGAGGAGACAATTTGTTGAGCTTCCTTGGCTCGTTGAGTAGCCTCCAACCAAGTCTGGGGGCGTTCCATGAGAACATGGGCACATATTTCATCTTTGAGGCCATTGATAAAGCATTCCCTAAAGAAATAATCTGACATGCCCTCCATTCTAAAATCCAAGTGCTCAAATGCAACACTAAATTATTCAATTGTCCCATACTACTTTAACTTGGTAAATTAGCCTAAATGGTGGGTGTCAGAGTCAAAGCGATCATAAAGTTCGGCCACAAATTGTGTCCAAGCAACATACCCTTGGCGTGCCTTTTTTCGCCATTACCACCATTTCCATCGTTCCGAATCTAGATATAGGACACCATAACGAATCTTGGATAAATCATTAGTAATTCCATGCAAAGAGAAATAATGTTCTATTTGGGTGAACCAACCTATAGGATCTAAACCATCAAATATTTTCACCTCATTTCTAGGAGGGTGGAGGTATCAGGAAAAGTGGGTAGTATGAGGGCCTTGGTAATGGGAAGAGTCATGGTCATCCTGATAAGATGGTTGTTTAGAAGAGGAAGGGTTCTGGGAACGACCCAGGAAGTGTTATTTACGGTCTTTGATGTAGGGACATTGTTCCTGGAGGTATTTGATGTGGGAACATTGGTCCTTGAGGATCTCAATAGTTGAATTGATGGAGCTAATGTTGGAACTGAGATGCTTGATGTCATCCTTGTGTTGATGGTTGTTAGCAATCAAGGCATTGAGTTCTTGAGATCGTGTGGTAGTCATTTGGACAAAGGAGAAAGAAAATGGTATAGGGGAAACAAAAGGGGTCTGGAGGGGTGGGTGGGACCATAGAGAAAAAATAATGTCAAATGATAGGTACCACTGCGATCAGGGTGAAAAGGGGGATCCAAATAAGGGTGTCAGAGACAAGTCAAGTCCACAAAAAAATTATGTTAAAAGTGAGAGGTATCACTGGAATCAGGGTGAAGAGAGGAACCCAGTGGGATAAGTCCTAAATAAGTGTGATGCTGGGACCACTATCCTCATTTTTTTTAACTCCTGTGGAGTTATACTTCAACCTGAATAATACTGCAGTGATGAAATTCCCAAATGCTTAACAAGAAGAAATGTGTAGTAATATCACAACCAGAATGAAAAAGGCATAGTTGCGTGATAATAGATCTTGTTTGTTCAGTTTTTTGTTTTCATCCCCAGGGGTAGGATATTCAGGGTTTCTACAAACAAAGGTTTGCCCTGTGCTACAACTCTCTGATATACGTGCGGGGTCCAACAATAGTACTCAACTTAATATCTCAGGGAACCAACTAAGGAGGCTAGACTGTGCCCTTAGCTGTACTACTCGACTACCCAAGTACTAGAGAGTATATTCTTGAGTGTTTTTCTCGGTGGCACTATAGCAGTCAGACGACCGATCGGTTTATCTATGGAGGGCTTTAGGAAATATAACTTGATCTATATACATGTGTTTTTAGATGCGATACCACTCGAAGGGGTACCAACAAGTGTTACAAGGGTGGCCAACAAATGTACACCTGAGTACCACTTGTATTTTCTGCATGTATGACTCCCCGACCGTGGCTTTATACGCATAACGATAGATCTCTGTAGCTTTAAGACGTCGGAATATGTCTCTACCCTGAAAAAATTTAACCCACAATTTTCTTCCGAGGAAGGTGCTCTGATACCACTTGCAATATTCTAGATATTAAATAGTATGCAGAACATAAATACTTGTCTAGAAATGGTAGAGAAACAATGATATAACCAGAACAATACTAGAATAATACCGGAATAACACCAGAAAGAGAACTTTTATTACTGATAGCAATGTTCCCTTGCCTCTTCGAGGGGGAAACCTCTAGCAGAGCATAGCTCTATTACAATAATATCCAAGACAATATTTCTCATACCCTTTACTTCTATTTATACCAGATCTATCTATCCAAAAGAATAATCTAGAGGAAGATCCTTCTAGAAGCGGAAGCTTCTATTAAGTCTTCTTACATTTGAATTATTCTTCCTTATTGCTAGGCCTTATTAATATTTGCCTTTATTACATGGAATTATATTATTATACCTACGTGAGGGGTTAGGGAGGTTAGGTTCCTAACATATATTCAATGAACAATAATAGAGATATAGTAAACCTTGGCTTCTATTAATAAAGAAATACGTTGAAACTGTAAAATGCAGATTGAAAAAAGATTGCTAGAATGGTGTCGACTTATCTCTAAGAAGAGATGTGATGGCTATGCTCATTCACAAGAAGATGAGTACAATGAGTCTCTAAAATTATTTTTACAATAAACATGAATTCCAAAACCCTAGACATCCAAAAACCTAATCCTAGGAGATGAAGTGCCAAGAGTCATGTGGGCCTCGTTGGGGTAAGTTGGTACAACAACTTCTCGGGGTCATAAATTTTGCATACGATCTTTGTTTTAGGAAGACGATAGCTCGTTGGAAAGGTCTATCCGAGGAATACACATTGTTCCCTTAAAACATAACTTTGTCTATATTTTGACTGTGGCGATCCCTAAAACTGTTGTTTAGGGCCTCAAAACGGCCCCGGAAGTTCAAGACCCAAAAACTAGGGAAAAAATGCCAAATTGAAAACCTGCCAAGATGAGCCAGTTGGAATAGGTGGGTGGCCACCGATATCCACCTAGATCAAATTGAAACAACTTGTCTCATAGAAGTAAGGAGGTTTGGTAAAATAATTGAGCATAAAAATAGGTTGATTCATGTTAAGGTAAACTCTAATGACCATGATATAACATACTTGGTAAAACTTTGAGTCTAAAAGGGTTAGGAATATTGATAAATGAAGACCTCATTCCCAAATATTAAGTTTAATTAAGGAATGAATTTCAAAAGGTAAAATAAACCACGAAGGAAGGAGAATGGGCGATAATTAGAATTAGAAAATTTAATATTAGGGACAAAGATAAAAAAAGAAAGATAATAATGAATATGTATTTGGTACACTCTACATCCTTTCTTGGAACTATGATGGATTTCCATGGAGCAAAGGTCCCATGTTAAGTTGGATCTCTAGTGAATTTGATATTATACTACTTGTTGAAACTTGGGAGCGTGAAGAATCTAAGGTCCACATAGAAGGATATGTCTTGTAATTGGTATGTAACAAGAGATCTTACTGCATAGGAATTGAAGACATAGATTGTCACATAAAGTAGAACATTTTCACCCATATTAGGATTCACAAGAAAGACCCTTTCAATTAGTACATGTGGATAGATATTTTATATATCGATGCTTAGAATATTTATATATCATTATGTTAATTTTAACCTATTAATTATACCTTTTATAAGAAAAACATCCTAGATAAAAAAATTGTCCCTACAATGGCTTAGAACAAGATATTCACAAACTGATAAATGAAGGTGGTATCCTCTTGCAAGAAGACTTTGATGCTAGAAGAAAAACTAACCAAGTTATCATCTTAAGAAATGATTCCAACCCTAATCCTCTATGGCTAGATGAGGACCTTGTTTTAGCTAGCTTATGCAAAAGAAACTCCAAAGACTTGGTTGATAATTTATTTAGGTCCAAGCTAATCAAGCCATGTGGCTTTAAATATCTAATAATTTTCAATGGTCTAGTGAAGTGGCCAAAATAAATTTGGATGACTTGTGTCCATGGGCTTGGTAGTAGTGTTGTCGATTATGTGATATTTGATATCCCCATTTATGGTTACTAAATAGTAAATTTTTACATCTTAAATGACCATGAGCTTAAATTAGATCATAGACCTTTAACCCTAACTCTATACATTTTCATTCACAAAAAGCTTATTTTTTATAAAGAATTTAAATAATGAATTAAATATCTTAGTAATTGAGGACACTATTGAAGAACTATATCATAATTTTACGTTAAATCTCATGACTTACATTAACAAGTTTTTTTTATTGAGGTGTCCACTAAAAGGGAAATTAGAATGACCACCCCTTGGCATGATAAAGAGTGTAAGATTGATAGAAAATACATTAATGATTCTTCTAATGAGTCCCTAAAATATGACAAGATAAATAGGTACAAAGCCCTAATTAAAAGGAAAAAAAGGGACTATATAAATAGAAAGAAATATAAGATTCACACCTCTCTAAGCTAGATCCTAAGAAATTCTGGAGGCAAATTCTAAATTGTTAAAAAAAAAGAAAAAAGAAAGAAAAAATGATTCCTTTGAGTCTACTAGAATTCCTACCATAAAAAGCTTTAAGAATCCTCTAATGTCATGGACAACATTCAAACCCTTTCTATAGAGAAAGAATTTTTTTCTTTAAAAGGCATAAATTTGGGGTTAAGCAACTCACAAAAGGGAAATCTAAGGACATCAAAAGTTACCAAGAAAAAATCCTAAAAATTGGAGGGCCTATCCTTGCCAATTGCATTCACAAACTCTTCAATTTAGTAGTCAAGTAAGGTTTCCCTAAACCTTGGAATCAAATATTCATTGTTCTTATTTTTAAAAGTGGATTAAAAACATCCCTTTGATTATAAGAACATTATGATTAGCCATCTTGTATGTAAGTTGTATGGAATTATTCTAGAAAAGAAGATCAATGTATGGATATAAATCCACAAAAAATGAGCTAAGGCCAACCCGGATTTAAGAATTATCATTCATTTGTGGACCACCTTGTTATGCTTAGGATCATTGCAAATGAGTATCACAATAATAAGACCTATATCCTATGTTTCTCCATTGACCTTAGAAAATAATCTGACACAATTTCTAAAACTAACCTCTAGAATAGATTAGAAGAGCTAAAAGTCCCTTTTGAGTTGAGGGCTTCTATGATAAGGATGTATGATAACATTATTTCCAAATTTAGGAACAATGAGGGCTAGTTGGAAGAAATTGATTGTAATATGGGAATTAAGCAAGGTTGTCCTCTATCACCTACCCTTTTTGACATATACATTGAAAATTTATAGGGTTTCTTAGAAGAAGTAGGATGTGTCAACACATCTCTAGCTAGAATAGACATCATCCTTCTTCTTTATGGGGAGGGTTCCCTATGGTCTCGATAAGCAACTGAAGTTTCTTAAGGATTTTTTTCTCTAGTATAGGTGTGGCTATTAGCACTGAAAAATTCAAGGTTATGATAATAAAATCCAAAAAGATCACTTACATTAATTTCATGTATGACAATAATATCTTGGAGGAAGTGACTTCATACAAATATCTTGGAATCGATCTTCATCGTAAGCTCAACTGGAACTATAGCATTGAGAAAAGAGTAAATGGAGGGTGTAAAACTTTTTATGTTCTTGAAAATAGGGGTAAATCAATGGAACTTTGGATTTGGGATAAGAAGAAACTCCTCTTTGAGACTTTTGTCACTCTTGTTAGCTTATATGATTGTGAATTTTGGAGCTGCAACATCTTTAGAGAATCATGGAGAAAGATAGATAAAATCTAAAAATGTTTTATAACTTATAATAATAAAATTAAGGGCAATACACCCTATCATATCCTCCTCATAGAAGCGAGTATTTCCCCCATTGAGAGCACTGCTATGAATGGGTATTTAATGTACATGAACAACATGGAAGATAAGAAGCTTCCTAAGGTTTCTTCAAAATCTATTCAAAACCACTTGCAACTCAAGTAGGGGTGGCACAGAGATGACAAGTCTTGGCTAAATCATTGGGGTATCGAGGAAGAGATCACTCTATAGAATAACAATACTATTAAAAATATTATTACATTTAAATTTAAGGAGAAACTGTGGTGCGATAAGGGATTAGAGGATATGAGAAAATTAAGATAGAACAAAGAGGCACTCAACCCTAATCTAGAAAATCAAAAGTATCTCTTTGTTTTAACTAACATGTAGAAAAAATCAACATTGTTAAAATAAGAGTAAATTATCATGAGCTCCACAGTGAAACAAGGTGTTGGAAAATTCCAAAAATGCCATGAGTTGAAATAATTTGTCATTTTTATGACACTTAGAGGGTTGAAGATGAAAATCACTTTCCCTTAAAATTTCTTGCATACACCCACATTACATTTCAATTTCAAAATATTTATTACAATACTGACCTTCCTAACCTCTTAATTCATCAAAACTATGGCGATTTAGAATTACTTCTCTTAAAGCTTTTCAAACACAAGAAATAATATTCAAAAGCAAAACAAATAATTCCTTTCTTTTTTTTAAATCTAGTAAACCATATTAATTTCAGTAAACATTGATAAACATCTTCATTATAACACAATTATTTAAAAAATTAAAATTTATTTATTTACTAGATCACAATTCCATGTAAACCAACAACATAACCCAAGTAGATAACCATTACATTCCAACTTGTTCCTCTGATTACTATATATCGTAAAGTGTTGATTGATTTACATTACAATATATGTTAAATTATAGATTAATTTATATTTTTGAATATTCTATTAAGGAATTTCACATGATGACTTGTGTGATAATCTATTTTATGTGTGAAAAACCAACTCATAAATATCCATTCAGTGATACCAAACACTTTCAAACCATTTGTGAATTATAAAAATATCGTGTTTTCAATATAAGAAGTTAATTTACTATTAAATTTTAATAGACAAGCATATCAAAATTAAATAAATGTTTTAAGGGGTGGTAAAAGTCAGGATCATACTAGATCTCGAGGGAAAAACAAAAGCTATCTTTGTTTGGGGTCTTGGAGTAATTACGAATAATCAAGCAAAATCATATGCTTTACTTGAAGATCTTCTTATCACAAAGGAATACAATGTACAATCCTTGATTAGTATAGGGGATTCGAGCATTGTTATAAACATGATAGTCTCAAACTCAATCTTTGTAGATAACGAGCTTGCATCAATCATTTTTTGAATCTATTATCACACTAAGTTGCCTTGGGTTTTTAGCCTTTAGTTTTATCTTTTCTTAAGCCTTAGATTTTAATTTTTTAATTTGACCCTTTTAAAAGTCTGTTTGTTAAGGCCCCCCTTGATAAATAAAGTACTAAGTCATGACTTGTGTTTTAATCTGCATTTAAATTTGGACTTAGCACCGTTTTTTTCATGATCTATCTTTGATCCCCTCATGACTTGTCACTAGGACCGTTTTGTTCATGACTTAATCCCACTCATGAATTGTCACTAGGATCGATTCACTCCACGAATAATTTGATTTGACAGACCATTTTCCTCACTCATGCACTTGTAGCCTTGCTTTGTTGTCCTTTGCTTACCTGTCCAATCATTTTTTGAAATGAAGCATTGCCCACTCATCGGGAGTTTCCGTAGTGCCTTTCTCATTCATCATATTCCACCATGATTTATGATTACAATGCTGATGTTATCTTCCCTTTTTTCAGTGCTAGGAGTTGGTTAAAAGATGCTTTCAAGATCTCATATTTACAAGCTCTGATAACAGTTTGTAATTTTTGAAAAACTCAAGATTGTTTCACTACGCAAACTCCCAGTTCTGACCAGTCAACAATAGTGCTATCAGATCCGATGCTGAGGTAGATTCTTAGGCCGAGATGCTTGTGACTTCTTCCTAAAATCTTGCAGAGGTTTTCAAACTGATTTTATTCCATAGGTGTTTTGTGTTTTCCTCCTCTACACATAAATTTCAAGGAGAAATAACGCTCAGAATTTTGGTTATCGGGCCCGCATAACTGAAGGAGATTTTTCCTCACACCATCCTATCATTTCCTTCCCTCCTTTCAAACTTGTAATTCTCATTACCTACATATCGAAGTTTGATACATCCGCTCACCATTGCTACTAAGCTCGCAACATCCAAGCAATTCCTATCCTCTGCATGCACCGTGTGCCACTTAGAGGCGCTACTCAACAACACTTTTCTCCCTTGCCTCATCTAAAATTTAAATCAGGTTGTTTCTACTTAGTTTCAAAGGCCAATTAAAGGTTATCCTCTCATTTTCCAAGTGTTCATACCTACCTACATCCAAGAGTGGGATTTCCACAGCTAGTTTAGCTAGTTAGTAACCAATCTATTTTAAGGGAAGTTCTATTCACTTGAGCCTTGACTTTAGGTCCTCCTGGTTATCACTACTCAKCCATACAAATSTCTTATCCTAAACTATGAAGACTCCTCGGATGAAGAAGTCACACAAGGGAGGTAAGGTGGTCAGAACCGAACCTGTGGATATGCATCTTTTTGAAACAGAGCCCATGGCCAAAGAWTTTTTTCAAAGGGTGGGATGCCTCTCTTTMTGCCAAAATATGYAAAGAGGTCATCCTAAGGTGACAAGGCAGTTTGACTTACATTTTGATGGCCTTAAAAACCAAGGTAGGGKATCTAGAATTTGAGGTGACTGAGGCCTCTATTTCAGCTGCTACAYGAATCCCTATCACAAGTGAGAAATGGTTTAAAGCCATGGATTTGAATGCAACCTATRCCAAAGATTTCCTTAAGCCTAAACATCAAGYTGATAATTTTTCTAAAGGTGTGCCAAGGAATCATCTGATTGAGTAGTTTGACAAGATATTGAGGATCATTCAAAGATAATTTACATGTGAATGGAGGTTCAACACATTATACCAGTACCATATAAGGATTATGTTTCATTTTACTGGTAAAATTGAAATGAATATTCCCTACTATTTGCTAAGGAGCATAGGCAAGATGTCAAACCGGATTCAATCCAAGTCTAAGGATGTGGATACTAGCATCTTTCACTATGGATTGATTAGAATTCTAGTTTCTGAAGAACTTGGTAAGAAAGATATCTCATGGGACCATTGTGTTATTTCTTCTCACTTCAATTTGGATATAGTAGCTACTCCTCAGTCACATAAATCAAGCCCTTTACCATTCACCAATGCTACTAAAGCATGTACTAGAAAGAAGAGAAAGGGAAGAGTTCATGTTCAAGATCCATAGGTCATCAAGGAGGTCACAGGAATTGAGGAGGAAGCTTGTCATTCTCCACAGAGATATTTTTCACCCCCTCCTCCACCAGAGTTAGAAGAAGCCCCTTCTTCTACTAAACCTATAACAAAGAGAGGGAAGAATCTACACTTCTCCTCATATCCTTCAACAACCAACATCAAGGTCATAAATCCCTTAACAAGAGCATCAACTTCTAAAGAGGCTATTGAAGAACAATCCCTACCTAAAGTCTCTATCCAACAGAAGAAGAAAGATAAGGGCCAAGGCATTGGAAAGAATCTTGTGGAGAAGAAAGAAGAAACCCCTTGTACAGAAGAAGAAAGACAAAGACAAAGGCATCAAGAAGCCTGATGAGATAGACAAGGTATTTCCTATGCAACAGTAAGAGGGAACCATGAAAAATCCTATTGAGAATGTTCACGTCACTACTCCACCTGACAGTCAGACATTCAAAAGATTAATCAGGCAACTTAGGGATGCTAGGAAGGAGGTGGCTCAGTTTAAAGAAGAAGCCATGTCTGACAGGGTTAAGTTGAAAGAACTCATGGATGGCTACAACCACACTCTTGACCTAGCAAGGTTTGCAGCAAGAATGGCTCAACCTCTCCATAGGCAGCTCAAAAACCTTTATAGGCAGAACAAAGGAAGTCTCAGAACAAAAAGCTCAAAGTAGAGTTGAAACATTTTCAAGATGAAGTGGCTCAAAGGAACTTGCAGGTATTGGTTGAAGATGCTATGGAAAATGAGACACCAGTAGCCAAGGAGAGCATAACTCCATTGAAGAATCCTGTCATTGCTAAAAGGAAGAAGCCTGTTGGGCCAAATGAGGATCCTCCTTCTCCGAGAAAGAGTGTCAAGCTAAGTGTCAGGTTAATGAAGTAGCTGGTGAAAGGTGAACTCCATTTTTTAAGATGGTCCCTTTTTGTGAGGACAAACTATTGATAACACACTACCTCTGCCACATATACAGGATTCTAGTGCTTATTGTTCAGAGTTTTGAGTTTTTACAAAGAATTAATCCCTTCGACAGTAATAGTGCAGACATTCTACAGCGCTATGGTGATACATAATAGTCTATTTTTTTATGTTCCATCGGTTTGATATCTACAATGTTGCTAAATCGCCTAAAGCTAATGGTGTTGCTGCTACCTGAGGTTGCTACCCATTTTGCACATGTCCAAGTGAAGGTGATTCGTATTTTGATGGATCTACCTAAAGTTTGACAGAACACACAGGCGGGCACTACCAAATTTCTTGTAGAGACGAAGTTTTCTCAGAGACACACTAGAGTGGCGCTACCGAAATTTATGGTAGAGATGAAGTTTTCACAGAGACACACCAGAGTGGCGCTACTGAAATTATCTACCTAAATTTTCATAGAGACTGAAGTCTTCACAGAGGATACGAAGATTTGGCGCTACCTATTTTGCTACTTGTTTAGTTTTGAGGTTGTGCTATAGAGTCTCATGAAATTTGGTGAAGGCACTACAAAGTGCGCTACTCAGAGTGTTACCCAAAGATGCTACCAACAGATACCAGGAATCCAGGAGGGTTGAGCTAACAACTTTTTGGATAGCTGATGATGAAGAGAATTGCAGAAACATCAGTTGACAACATGATGACAACCACATGCCCCTGAAGGACACATGGTAAACAAGGAGTTGCGCACCAAAGGGGGATCAGTTAGTTCAAATATTGGTTGGATTAGTCACCAACACTTTCCCATTTTATAGCATAGGTTGTTAGTCAAGTTGTTAGATGGAATAAATTCTTAGAGATTTTCATGGGAAGGAGACCAAATCATACCTCCAGTTGTTGCCTCCCTTTTTGTTATAAATAGATATATAAAATGATTCAGTAGGTCGAATGGTTGAGAAAGGCTCCCTTATACTGTAATATTTTGATAAAGTTACTGTGAATTGGTTATGTACTTGATTTGAGACATCTTGGTTAATAGAAATCAACTTCTCTTTCCAGCTTATTTGCTTCTGATGCTAAAGTGTTCATGCTTTGAATGATTCACATGAATGGTTTTGGTAATATTATGATGTATGTTTGATTATTATATTATCACGATGTTTCTTTAGTGTCCTTAAGTTCTGAACTCAAGAAGATCTTGTGTTAAGACTCTTTCTTCCTTAGATTGTCTGTAGACCTAATATTTACAACAACCTTTACATTCCTCTCACTGAAGTCTACCCTTTGTTCATATTTATTCTCACTTACTGATTGAAGTTAGCCAAGACCTTGATTTCTCGTGCATGCTAGCGCTGATTTCTGAGTTGAAACATTATCATTTTGAGTCTTATCCATTTGACCCCTCAAAACTCTTTTACATTCACATATAACCTGATGGGTACTGGGCTTGCCTTCCATGCAATCTGAAGGTGATTCCTAGTGCTAACATTCTTGGCACCACTGCCAGGGAACAATTTGAAGACTTTTCCATGGGATTAAACGATACAACTTACTAGTTCTAAAGGTGCATTAGAACTTAGTATTTTGAATATTGCAGCTTGCACCTGGCGACTCCATTGTTTCAGCTCTGGCGCCTAAAGGTAGACATATGAGATCAAATCCACAGTTACCTTTGGTTCCACCTAAGGCTAACCTAGAGAAGATAATCAAGAAGAGAAAAGCTTCTCAATTTTTTTTTTCTACTGCTGCTACAAGTGCTTCTGGTTAGTTGCTTGATTCCACTCTTAATACTCCAATTCTTATATCAAGTAATCCTTCTTTAGCTTTTGCTAAAGTATCTAAGAATCTTGATTTTCAAAAGTTTCCTATTGAATACTCCTCTTTCAAAACTGATTTGAAAGAATAAAGCTTTGAAATTCTTTCTTCCCCTGATATTGTAAAGTGGTATAGTCTTGAGAGTCTTGAGGAGTTTCCTACTTTAGGTTTTTCCACCCCTCCTCCTGTTAAAATTTATGCTGACAAAGAAAAGGAAACCTCGTCCCCCTTGTAGAATTTGCCATTTGCTTCCAAGACTCATCCTTTTGTTGTGATAACTGAAATTTTACCTTCATACATTCCTTTTTCACCTAAGTTTCACACAATCAAGTCTCCTTCTCCTCCTTGTTCACCAAGAGTTCAAAATCCAATGGCAAGTGCTAACCCCCCTGCAAATAGGATCGATACCATAGTGGCTACAAGATATGTCCCTCTTATCTTACCTTAGCCAATGAATGCCCTCCCTCCTGGAGATTATTTGAAATACATGCCCAAATTCATGAGAGAAGAAGATATAACCGTTGAGGAACATCTTGATGCTTTCTACAACTATGCAGATAATCAAAACATTGAAAATTATAAGGATGTGTGGATGAGGGTCTTTTTCCAAATCCTTTTTGGTGAGGCTAGGAAGTGGTTTAGGGGTCTGCCCCCTGGATCCATTACTAGCATCGAAGCGTTAGACGAGGCCTTCTTGAGGCACTGGGAGACAAAAAGGACTTTTTGTAGTACATCACCGAATTTGGATCCCTAAAAAGGAAAGAGGGAGAGTCTGTCTCTAACTTTTCTAAAAGATTTAACAAAATGTACAATAAGATTTCTGATGAGATAAAACCCACCAAAACCTCTGCAAAAATCACTTATGCCAGTTCCTTTGACCCTGAGTTTTTCCTTCTACTGAGAGAAAGAAGATCAACCTCCTTAGTTCATATGCAAGATGTAGCCTTGGAGGTAGAATCCAACATAGTGGCATCTGATAAACTCAGAGGGAAATTTGATAGGGATAGGAGAAAAAGAAAAACTAAAGCCTCAACCTCTGAATCCCATTATGTTCATCCTCAAGTAGATGAGCTCACCAAATTAGTAAAATCCCTTTCTATCGAGATAGAGAATTTAAAGTTGGAAGGAAAACAAAACTACATAAATACTCAAAATACTGATAACATAGGTAACTTTAGGAGACCAATTAATGCTCCCCAAATCCTTCCCAGAGATCCCAGAAACAGAGAGAGAGATGATCAAAGGGTACAAACTCCTTTACAGAACAACCTGGTTGTTGATGAAGAAGGGGAGGAGGAAGAAGTTGATCCTAAGATTCATTTCTTAGGTGACACATCCCCATCCCCTCACTTGACTCAATTTGCTTATGAGCAATCCTTGATGGATATTCAAATAAATGAATTAAGTAAGGGAGAGAAAACAAAAAAAAGTCCTAATAGATATAATCTGAGATCCAAGAAGAATGAAGAAAAAACTGATGCTCCTAATCATCTTGCCCAAAAAGAAAATTCTGCCAAGGCTATGACAGTTAGCAGTAAGGAAAAAGATACTCAAAGTCCACAAGTTCTGGTCAGAAATCCTACTCCTGAAACCAAAGAGATCCTGAAGTCTCCTTCTTCCTTCAACTTTGAGAATGAGATCCAAAAAATCAAGATCCCTGTACCTTTTTTGGAATTGATAAAAAATGAATAATTTAAAAAATATCTCTCCAAAATGTTACAGCTCGAAGCCTCTCCAAGTGCCACTGATTCAATAAATCTGCAAGATGAAAAACCAACAATTATCTTGGGTCCATTGATACAAGATAGAGATGATTCATCCCTTCCTTTCTATACATCACTAAATATTCATGATAAGGTGTTGCATAATTGTTTGATGGATTCAGGGGCATCCCACAATCTCATGCCAAAAACTGTTATGGATGAACTTGGGTTAGAAATCACATAGACTTACCATGACTTATATTCTTTTGACTCCAGGAAAGTGAAGTGTCTTGGAGTCATTAAGGATCTGGTTGTGACTCTATTTTAGATTCCCATGAAAAGTGTAGTCATGGATATCATGGTGGTTGATGTTCCCCCCAAGTTCAAAATGCTCTTGTCAAGGTCTTGGATAAAAAGACTCAGGGGAACCTTGCAGATGGATATCTCATATGCTACTATTCCCATTTTTGGGGGAGAGCATAGAAGACTTTACAGGGAAGCTCAATTGGCTTACATCATTAGTGATGAAGCAAACTCCACAAATCATCTTATTTTTTCTCTTGATACTGATTTGGGATCTAGCATCTTGCATCTCACTGATACTCCTGAACCTCCTCTTGAAATCATAAAACAATCCATTACCTTTTGTGAGGAGTCTCCTCTAACCACCTCTGTTTGAAAGATGTTCTTTGATGGAGCCTCTTCTAAGGAAGGTGTTGGTGTTGGAGTGGTCTTTGTCTCACCAGCTCAAGAGACTATATCTTTGTCATACAAACTATAATTTGAAACTACTAATAATGTGGCAGAGTATGAAGCTCTTGTCTTGGGATTGAGAGCTGCTAAAGACATGGGGATAGAAGAGTTATCAATATTTGGGGATGCTGAATTAATAGTGCATCAGATTAAAAATCTTTACCAAACGAAGCACCCTAGGCTTAGATATTACAGGAATGAAGTGTGGGAATTGGTGGACATTTTTTTTCCAGCTTTTAACATTTCATTTATTCCTAGAGAAGGGAATGTCATGGTTGATTCTTTGGCTATATCAGGAAGCAATTTCAGAATGCCCTTACCACCTAAACTCAAGTATGATGTATAAGTCAAGTACAAACCTTCTATACCAGACAATTTAAAATATTGGAAGGTGTTCGAAGATGATCTAGAACTTAAAAAATTCCTCGATACTGTTGATGAGTTTTCTGCATTACACATTGATCAGGATCATGATTCTAAAATTAATCCTCATGCTGATGTTTTTCTTAATAAAATTGCTAATCATCATATTGTGCAGCTACCTAGCAACCACATTCCAAAAGGGATAGTTACTTTGGAAAGATTGTTTGACGAAAATGATGTGGCAGTGAAGGGGAAAGTATCCACTAATGATGCTGACATAACTGAGTGCAATTTGGGCACAAAAAATGATCCAAAATATGTCAAGTTGTCAAGCAGCCTATCAAGAGAGAAGAGAGAAAAATACGCTGAGTTGTTAAAGGAATTTTTTGATGTATTCACTTGGAATTATGAATATCTCATAACTTATGACACCAACATTATAGAGCATAAGATCCCATTAAAGGAAGAGACCAAACCCTTCAGGCAAAAATTGAGACAAATCAATCCTATGTTGCTGCCTGTCATGGAAAAGGAGGTAAAAAATATTTTAGATGCTAAAATTATTATTCCTTTGAGGTATTCTGAATGGGTGGCCAACTTGGTCCTGGTGAGAAAAAAAAATGGAGAAATCAGACTTTGTGTTGATTTCCGGAATCTGAACACAAGTTCTAAAAAGGATAATTACCCTTTGCCCAAGATGGAGCACATATTACAAAGGGTGACAGGTGCGGTCAGGATGTCTATGATTGATGGTTTTTCTAGTTATAATCAGATTTCTATTTTACCAGAAGATAGAGAGAATACTGCCTTCACCACTCCCTGGGGTACGTTTATGTACACCAATATGCCCTTTGGTTTGATGAACGCAGGGACGACCTTTCAACGAGCTATGGACATAGCATTTATTGGAGAGAAGGAAAAGTTTGTTGTTATCTATTTAGATGACATAACAATGTTCTCTAAAT
>JZKD02S1851726.1:69800-79809 GCA_000966675.3 Picea glauca
TGAATATCGATTCCAAGATATTTGTAAGAAGTCACTTCCTCCAAGTTGTTGTCGTCATATACAAAGGTATCATATGTGATTTTATTGGATTTAATGATCATGACTTTTGTTTTGTCGGTATTAACAGTTATACCCATATTGGAGCAAAAATCTTTGAGGATTTTTAACGTCTCTCCAAGATCGTGGGGACTCCTTGCCATAAGAACGATATCATCAGTATAAAGAAAAATATCGATGACTATACTAGTGAGAGTTGGGTCGACACATCCTACTCCTTCCAAACACTCTTCTAACTTGTCAATGTACATGCCAAAAAGGGTAGGAGACAAGGGACAACCTTGCTTGACTCCAATATTGTTGTTAATTTCTTTCGACCAATGCTCATTGTTCTTAAACTTGACAATAATGTTCTCATACATCCTTATAGAAGTAGCCCTCAACTGGAAAGACACTTTTATCTCTTCCAACCTATTCCAAAGGTTTTTCCTAGGAACTGTATCAAAAGCTTTTCTGAAGTCAACAAAACAACACAAAATATTGGTTTTAGTATTGTGGAACTCATGTGCAGTGATCCTAAGGGTAACAAGATGATCCACAGCTGAATGATATCTCCTAAACTCAACCTAGCCTATAACTCTTTTACCTTGACTTTCTAGCCAAAGACTAATTTGTTTTTCCAAAACAATTCCATAAAGCTTCGCTAAGATTGGGCTAATCATAATGGTCTTATAATTCCATAAAGCTTCACTAAGATCATTTCTCCTCACATTCAACTTCATAAGATTGACCCTCTTAATCAGTACATTTGGATAGAAATTTAGACACCAATGCTAAGAAGATGTATATATCAATTTGTTATTTTGCACCTATTAATTCTACTTTTTATAAGAAAAACAATCTAGATAGCAATTGTCCCTATAATAATTTAGAACAAGATATTTATAGTTTGAAAAATGATGGTAATATCATCTTGCTAGGATATTTTAATGCTAGGACTACAACTAAACAAGCTACTATTTTAAGCATTGATTCCAACCATAATCCTTTATAGCTAGATAAGGACCTTGTTTTATCTAATAGGTACAAAAGAAGCTCTAAAGACCTAGTTGAGAATTTGTTTGGTATTGAGTTGGTTAAGCTCTCAAGACCTAATAATTTGCAATGAAGTAATGAAGTGGCCAAACTCCAACCAAATGATTTGTATTCATGGGCTAGGTAGTAGTGTCTTAGATTATGAGATATTTGATATCCTCATTTCCAACCAAATAGAAACTTTTGACCTTTTAAATGACCATGAACCCAACTCTGATTATAAACCTTTAACCCTAACTGTAAACTTTGCAATGCACAGGAGTGTCATTGAATAGAATTCTAACAATCAAAGGAAATTGCGCTTTGACAAAAGTAAAGTTCCTTTTCTTAAAGGATTTAAATAGTAAATTACATCTCTTAATTTATAAGGACAACATTGAAGAACTCTATCATAATTTTACAACTATCATTTTCACTTCTATTAACAAGTTCTCTTTCGAGGTGTCCTATAAAAAGAATAATAGAACGACCAACCCTTGTTATGATAAAGAATGTAAAATTACTAGGAAATCCATTAGGGATGTTTCTAATGAGTCCTTAAAACTCGATAAGATCAATATGTACAAATCCCTAATTAAAAGGAAAAAAAGTACTATATCAATAATAGGCAAGAGCAGCTTTCACAACTATCTAAGTTGGATCCTAAAAAGTTCTGGAGCCAAATTCTAAACCGCAATACTAAAGAAAATAATATGATTCCCTTAAGGAAATGGAATTCCTACCTTAAAAAGTCTTTACGAGTTCCCTAATGCCATGGACACCATTCCTATTGTCCCTACAAAGGATGAAGTTTTTTCTTTAGACGACATAGAATTCAGGGTTAGGCGGCTTGCAAATGGGAAAGTTAAGGACATTGAGGGCTACCAAGACGAAATTTTTTAAATCAAAGGACCTATCATTATCCCTCGCATACACAAGCTCTTCAATTTAGCAGTCAAGCAGGGCTTCCCTAAACCCTGAACACAAAGCCTCATTGTTTATATTTTTAAAAATGGGGATAGAAACATTCCCTATAATTATAGGACCATTATGATTACCCTGATTTTAGCCAAGCTTTATGGAATTATTTTGGAAAAGAAAATTAATCTTTGGCTAGAAAGTCACGATAAAAGAGCTAAAGGCTAGGTCGAGTTTAGGAGATATCATTCAATTTTGGACCATCTTGTTACCTTTAGGATCATTACAAATGAGTTCCACAATACTAAAACCAATATTTTTTGTTGTTTTGTTGACTTTAAAAAAGTTTTTTACATGGTTCCTAGGAAAAACCTTTGGAATAAGTTGGAAGAGATAAAATTGTCTCTCGAGTTGAGGGTTGCTGCAATAAGGATGTATGAGAACGTTATTATTAAGTTCAAAAACACTAAAGGCTAGTCGAAAGAGATTAACTGCAATATTAGAAACAAACAAAATTGTCCCTTGTCCCCTACCTTTTTTGGCATATACATTAACAAGTTAAAAGGTTGCTTGGAAAAAGAAGGTTGTGTCGACCCTACTCTCACTGGTATAGTCATCAATCTTCTTTATGCGGATGATAGTGTTCTTATGGCAAGGAGTCCCCATTGTTAGGACTCATAAATGTCACATTTATATCCTCTTTTCCTTCACCATTCCTTACATTTCGTGGTCCTAATAAACCTTTTATCATACCATTTCCATACATACATTTGGGTTTCACCTTATTATTTTCCACTTTATTCATTTCAGTATTATAAGTGAATTTGTGATTAAATATTAGAAAAATAACATATTTGCAGTATATATCAAGGTTGAATGAGTTTGATGATGTGTGCAAGCATATGTGAAGATTTCAACAAAGTCAAATATTACCACCTAGCCTCAAATTCGATTCATCTTCAAGCTTTGAAGATTTGAAGAATATTTGGGACAATCATTCAAGCATATTCAAAGGAGAAGATCATGGAGATTTTGATAAGATATCTTATCCAAGATATGTGTGGAGGATTTGAAGGAATAAATTGAGAGAATAGTGGATCTGTAATTATGACTCTTCTCAAGACTCTCATGTATATAAAAGAGTGTTCTCTCTTCATGAGGGTTAATCATGTTATTCATAATTGAATCATGTTATTCATAATTGGAAGATGTTATTCATAAGAGATCATGTAATTCATAATTTAGTCTTGTAATGAGGAGAAGGGGATTCTTAACTTTGATTATTTCATTGTTATTCTTTCATGCTTTGTCATTTGACTCTTGTAATATAATTTGAGATTGATTTATGGTGTGAGCTCACATATGTCATTTGTCGTTCAACTCTTCACATGTTGTATTGTTTTTGCCTTATGCAATTTCTTGCTTTCCTAGTTAGTCTTTCGATGTTTTCCTATATTAATTTCATTTCAACAATTTAGATTAGATTACTTCTACTTCGGTCCTGCATATATAGTGTGTGTTTCGTAAGTCTACGAATCTCGGATTGACAAATTAAATAGTTTGGCAAATACTACAACGGAATTAAACGATAATATTTCTACCTAACACCTATGATCTTGAAAACCAACTAAAAATCCTCAAAGATTTTTGCTCCAATATGGGTATGACTATTAATATTGATAAGACTAAGGTCGTGATTATTAAATCCAATAAGATCACTTATGATACCTTCGTATATAACAACAACAACTTGGAGGAAGTGAATTCATACAAATATCTTGGAATTGATATTCACCACAAGCTCAACTGGTATTATAACATTGAGAAATGGATTATTGGGGGGTGGAAAGCTTATTATGGGTTTGAAAACAATTGTAAATCAATCAATCTTTGGATTTGGGATAAAAAGAAACTCTTCTTTGAGACTCTTGTTACACCTGTTATTCTTTATGGATGTAAAGTCTGGGGTTGAAATGTCTCTCGTGAATCCTGAAGAAAGATAGATCAAATACAAAAGAAATTTATAACCTATAATCTCAAAATTAAAAGAAATACGCCCTCTTCCATCCTCCTCTTAGAAACAAGTCTCTCCCCCATTGAGAGGGCGACTATGACTAGATACCTAATGTATAAGAACAAGTTAAACAACATGGAAGACAATAGGCTTCCTAAAATTGCTTCAAAATCGAGTCATAACCACCATCGACTCAAGCAAGGATGGCATAAAGATGCTTGGGCTTGGCTAAACTATTGGGGAATCATGAAAGACACTATTTTGCAGAATAAAGATACTATTAAAAATATCATCAAATCAAAATTTAAGGAGAAAATGTGGTGTGATAAAGAGTTGGAGGAAAAAAAATAAGGTATTATAAAGATGTAATCAACCATAATCTAGAAGATCAAAATTATCTATCTGTTTTGAAAAGTGTAAAAAAAAAAATAAACATTGTTAAGATACAAACAAATTATCACGAGCTCCATAGTGAAGCTAGGCGTTGGTCAATTCATAAAATGTCATGGGATGAAAGAGTGTGTCACATTTGTGACACTGAGAAGGTTGAAAATGAAAAACATTTCTCTTATATTGTCGGACATATACTCAAATAAGATCTCATTTTCAAAATATTTGTCACACTACCAATCTTCCTAACCTCTTAACTCAACAAAATTATGGTGATCTTGGAAAGTTTCTCTTAATGTTTTTCGAGCACAAAAACAAAATTTTAAATAATCGCAAGTAATCACTTACCCTCTTAAATAGACCAATTCAATCTTAGTGGACATTAATCACCATCATCATCAATTAGAAGAAATGATCCTAAAATTAAAGAGAAAGAATACTCTTTATAAATGAACTTTATTTGAAAACAAATACGAAAAAAAATATATATATAAAAGGAAAAAAAAAATCTTTATACACATTATGAATATTAATAATGTAAAAAGAAATATATAAAAAATAAAAAAACTGTATAATAAAAAATAAACATTTACAAATTTTAAAATTTATGAGAAATATGATAAAAAAAAAAACAAAATTTAAAAACCCAGGAAAAAAAAAAAAAAAAGGTAAACCTAGATATTAAATTCCTTTTTCCATTGAAACCACTCACATACCCAAAGACTCAACAATAATTTACTTTGATCATTTTTAAAATAAATAAAAATATTTATACGCTATTTATAATTTACTTTGATCATTTTTAAAATAAATAAAAATATTTATACGCTATTTAGGCATTACATAATACTCAAATTAGAGCACCCGGACTGATAGTTAGAGAGAGGGATATAAATAAGGACATTACGAATATTCATTAAAATTGATTCAACAATAATTCACTTTGATAATTTTTACAATAATAACTAACATTATAGATATTCATTAAAAGTTCTATCATTTATAATAGTTAAAAATTAATTATCTTATTGACATCATAACATTTTCAATTAAATTTCGGTGTGGTCATGGTACACAAGTAGCAGATCTAGAACGGCCAAAACTCAACACCATCTCGTTATTTAAAATCATAATATAATATTATATACCTGTTAGGTAACTTCCTAATAATGTAACAAGGCCTTAAATACAAATAAAGGCAGACCATGTGTTCGTTACCCCAACTGTGTCTTAGTTATATTAAGAGATTAAGTAAAGCCAGCTTTGCATTGCATTAATGAGGATAGAGATGTCCCACTTATGTAGTAAGAGCTAAGTTAACAATAAGGCTAACTTTGCATTAATGACAGTACGTGTCCAATTAAGTTTTCAGTGTTATCTAAATATAATCAGTGTTAGTTTGAATATAAAAGAATGAAAATATACGATTGATAAATAAATATAAAAGAATAAGAATATACCATCAAAATAAATTAAAATTTAAATATTTGGAGAATATCTAAATTATAAAAAATAAAATTAAAACATCCAATATTTTAGAGAATGTCCAAATTACCAATGAAAGTGGACCTTGTATTGACTGAGGTTAGAGTTAGAATAGTATGACCTTGTATTAAATGAGATTAGGTGTTAGGGTTAGAATAACGTGTATGGAAATTGCAGAAAAAGAAGGCCCCTGAATATAAGGCATTGACGCGTTTTCTGGCACTTGGAACTGCAGCACAGAGTACCCTCTCCCAAATAGGCTTGCAATCTAATACAATCATCCAAAATTCGATATTGCTTTCATATTGTGCTCCTGATATTGCTAGCTGTTGATATTTTGGGTTGCATTTGCTCATTCTGGTTGTTGTATTTAAGTGGTGTACTCAGGTTTATTATACTATCCTAACATATAATGGCCACCATGATTACAAACAGGTCAAAAGTCTGAAAATTTGCAATACCTGCATCAAACAACTTATCCCATACATTTGGAATGGCATTTCCAATTAGTGCTCCTAACTTGCTAACTAATTTACACTGAAAAAAGAACAAATATACTTGCTAACTAATTGACACTGAAAAAAGAACAAATATTGTGCAGACCCATTTTCTTTGAGGTATATTTCTGTGACAGTAAATTGCTTCTACTTTTAGGACAATTTGGAAAGCACTGAAAACAATAGCATAACCAATGTCTTGAATTTTTTGTACACTAAAAGGCCAGTACACCAAACAATTGTGACAACGATAGAGAAGATCAACAGTTGCACTAAAGCCATACATAAATGTTCCATTACAATCAATACTACTGAAGCATGGGACATAAACCCTATTTGTAGTGCACAAAACAATTTTGCCTGTTAACCCTGTACAAAACCTTGCGTTGTAATCTGAAATATAGGATATGCATAACATTGCTTAGACAATAAAGAATATAACAAATTATTTACAGTGGGATAACACAAGCATAAACTTCCTATATGTAACTAGTCTCCATCTCTTTGCAATGCCATAAACCTCCTATATGTAACTAGTCTCCATCTCTTTGCAATGCCAGACAGAAATAGATAACTTGTGCACATACCCTGAAATGAACCAAATGTAAAACGATTGTAAATGGTGAACCTCAAAAACAAGCATGGTTTGCAACTAGCAAAAACCTACTGACAAACCCTACTACAACTAAAAATGCAAAATCGGCCTCAGTTAACAATGGTGGCAAACTCATCGGTATTAACACATACATTCAATCTTCAGGAAGGGTGTCCGATGCAGAAGATGAAGCTCTTTAAACATAGATTCCAGGCTGAGAAACATGTCTTTAAGTTGTTTGTATGCTACAAGTGCAGGCAACTGCAAACTAGACCAAAGCATACAAACTGGGACTGAAGGAAAACCATTTGTAACCATAACTTGCTTTCTCAGGTATAAATGGGCATCGAGGCAACCAATGCCATGTACGACGAGACAATTTGTAAACCAGAACTTCAGGATAGGTGAAACAAGATAGGCAAATGAAGTCTTCATGACCTATGCAACAGATGTGCTCATAATTGTGGTAACAAATTGCAAGGAATTTCTTGCACATCATCTCTGGCAGTTTCTGGACCTCCCTCCATTCCATTCCATCTTGAATAAGCTCCCATACCCAAATGCTCCTTGAAATCCCATTGGCGCCAACTCCTCCAACAAGATACAGTTGATTGCCACAACTAACTAGACGATTGCATGTCAGGGACTGTGGCATAGGTGCCTCCACTCTCAACCATGACTCCTTTCGCAAATTATACCCCATAATCATAAAAGGTTCTGAAGTTGTGAAGTAAATCACACTGTCACAGTAAGTTGCCTCATATCTAAGATTTGTCCTGAGTGGCAGATCCCCTGTTCTCTTCCAGCTATCAGTTATTGAGTCATAGGCCTCGGTTCTTCTATCTGGAGAACTCCCAGCCAATAGAATCTTGTACCCTCTGGGTTCTTCCACAGCCACCATTGCAATGGCACACAAATTATGTTCAAACGAATTATAGGGGAACTCTCTCCAATTTTTAGTAAGAGGATTGCAAACCAAAAGACAGAATGCAGTTTTCAAGCACAATAATCCACCTGCTGTAGCTACTACTTCCGCAGTTGGATAAGGCAGAAACGAGAGTGATATGCTGTGCCACTTGTTAAGAAAGCTATCATAAGCCCTAAAAATTCTTTCATCCTGGCGCTTCAACATGATTAACCAGGGCCTGTGACTAGATATTTTGCTACAAAGTGAAAGGAAGCTTGGTGATGATAGAAGAGCATTCCATCTCTTGCATACACAGCGGAGGCAGAGAAAGGATTCTGCCGGTAGCCTGGCAAGGATTCTATCCACCACGTCATCTGGAAGATTGCTCCAGATACTTGTTTCCATCCTTAGCCCACTGCTGGACACCGGCGTCAATGTGCAAAATGCAACCGAAAGCCCGTTGCACTATTCACGGAGATCAAATTATTTCAAGGCTCTAGAAACAACTGTTGTACTGCAAGAAAAACCACTCCAACCTACTATCTGTGCCATCTACGGTCCTACAAAGTCAGAACAGCTACTCTTTCAATCTTCCATACCCATTTTAGAGTCCAGGAAAGTGAGGTAGACTGCACATAACAATAGCCATTTTGGCTGTCAAATATCTGGTCCCTAAAATCAGATAATTACATCAGGGTTGATCAATCTGAAAGAGTATTTTGCAATTCTAAATTGTCCAATATAATTTCAAGGCAAAGTGACAGCAGCTAGTAATCTATTTGGTCGCCTTGAAAGAGGGACTATTTAAAGAACAAGTTGTCAAAGAAAATCTATGACAGTGGCAGATACTAATTCACAAGTTCTTTCAACACGAGATCAAGAACACTTACACAGTGAATGGTCACTGCATGCGAAAATACGAGCATGCATGAATCTTCCAGCCAGTCAATGCTCCTTTCAAAAATTATTCAAAAACTATCCCTGGAAAACCGTTCAGCCCAAACAGTGAACATGACGGACATGATCTAGCAGACTGTCTACTCTCACCCGATGCAGATCAAAGGATCAAAATCTGTTCCAGAAAAGGACATTTGTGCACGGTACTCCCTTCTGTATTATTCAGGGGTGGAAATTCAGGTAACCCAAAGATTCGCCTTGCAATCTGAAATACATGGAAGTTTCATTTGAATTATGAAAAAATAATGCAACGGCTTCAGCCTGAACAATTTTCAATGAAGGCAGACTATACCCTTATGAAAGCTGATGAATGTAAGATATCATTAGTTAATACCCATTTGATCTATCGTACCTTCATAACAACAAAAGGGTTGAAAGTGCCCAACCCATGTTGCATGTTTCATTCTTGTACACTTCAAACTTGTAGGGAGGCGGTCATCAAAACTAAGGGTTGCACAGTTCGAATCCGGTGCCTAGATCTGCTACTCTAGTTAACCACTCCAACTATTGTAGTAGCGGTTGTAACTGCACGGACAAGTGCCAAGCAATAAACAAATAATATCTTGCAAATAAAAAATTATTGGCACTCAACAATCCACCTAACCTCCAATGCCCTGGCCCCTGCCTGAGGCAGAAATCTTCAGCTAAAACTATAAATCTAAACCAGATCCCCCAATGGCATCAATGCTCAACCAAACAGGCCAAATCAGATCAATAACAAGGTAGGTTATCAAATAACAAGATAGGCACGGCACCGCAAAGAGGGTCAAATAAAAATGCAATAAATTAAAGCAATCTCGTGAAACCCACTGAATCGAAACAGTTAGAAACACAAATTCCCCAGGTCAAAACCAATAAATCTGGAATTCCATGAAAAGCTGCCGACCTAAATCAATAATTCTCTATCAATATCTACAGAAGGCCGTCATTGAATGAACCCGCAGGCAATCTAATGAGCATGTAATGTACAAAATCGAATTGAATTGAATTGAATTGAATGGGGCATACCTTTATTGCCGAATGCCGCGTTCCTGTCCATGTCCACAGATGACAGATACCTACTTTTTGTCCATTTAGTTGAACATCCTGCCATTATCCCATTTTTACACTCAGAAACCAGCTTCTTAAACACTCGGCCTGATATTTTTGTTGAGCGATAAGCTGAAGATTAAATA
>JZKD02S1851737.1:46601-66616 GCA_000966675.3 Picea glauca
CTTATTTTGTAATTATTTTCTTTAATTATCTTCAGGGCCTACATGTACTTCCTTCTTCAATTCACTTTGTCATCTTCAAAAATTCATTTCTCCTCAACCATGAGGATCCACTTGACGTGCCACATATCACCGGAAACAAAATGATGTATATTATCCATCCATGGGTGTTGTATCTGCATGTTCATTTTCCTTCATGTCCAAATACCTTCATCAATATTGCGGTCCAAAACCCATGACTAGGGTTGGCATCAATGACAACAACCAATCTTCCAACAGAGGTATGTTCCATTTCTATATATTTTTTTATTTTTTCTGCAAACATACATTAAAACCATTAGTATAAACCCTATCACAACCTAAAATATCAAAATCAACAAAGTGTTTGAGGAATTCCACAACTAGAAAACACATAAAAATCAATAAAAATGCAATGTTCCTGGTATCTTGGCTTAGGAACATTACAGTGGTATCAAAGCATTCATCCTCCCAACCAATGTTGATTAGCGCATGCATCAGATTCTTAACTCATTCCAACCTAAGAGGTCTTAAATAAGGAGAAATGGATATGTGGGATTTTGTTAGAGGGATTGTTGATTGTGAGAGGGAATATCAAACCCTCAATGAGATTCTCAGGGATCTAATAACATTCCATCGGTTTGTATCCTTTAAAAACCCTAGTTGGAGAAAATATGAGGTTACACATTGGGTCGGCATAGCAGAGGAAAACAGAGCCATAGAAGGTAGATGGAAGGAAGAACAAATTATTCCTACACCCATTAGGAGCAAGAAAATTTTCTACAGTTTCAAAGTGCCTTGGGAACCAGATCATAGATGTAGGGATAAAGGTAAGAGGCACATTATTGAGGTGAAATATGAAATTGAGGATGAGGAGATGTAGGGGGTTGCAAACATAGATTCATATTTAGAGTAGCTCGAGGAGGATAGTGAATCTTGTGAGCTTTTGGAGGCTAGTGACCCTTTCCCACTTGGGGAGGATAGTGACCCTTGCGCATTGGAGGGACAATTGGATGGACAGGATGATAACACATGTTATTTATATTCCACATCAAGCAGTGTTGATTATTCAACACTTCAAAACAGTGGTGACACGTGTGAGGATTCACATATGTTAACACTGATACATGATGATATTATGAGGTCGGATGACCCACCATTGGGTGTAGACATGGATTTCAGGGAGTCGTGCATAGAGGAGGATGAGATTTTTATGATGACCATGACACAATTGTCATCTTTTTAGACACCTATGATATCCATGACACATGAGGATATTAGTGGCATCTATGATATGGTGGAGGAGTCTTGTATGGGGGATGCACACTGGGGACATATGGATCCATAGACCTAGGAGGAGAGACATGAGTTGCAAATAATTGACCTTACACACACGTATCAATATGAGGATAGTGAGTCACCTCTTTTGGAGACTCCATTGTTTGATCATGCAGTGGATACTGACAGTTTGATGGGACACTTACTTCTAGGACCAGTCGACAGTGATGAGGATTTACTCCTTTTTGGTCGGGATGACCATAGCACGTGCTTGGACACATCTGTATTTGATCCAGGAGTAGATGATAGTAGTAGGGTGGGTGCACATGAAGATACAAATGCCCATACAGGATACAATGTGATATGAGTGGAGCTAGCAGTTGGTGATGGTGTGCAATCGCATATAGGAGGACCCAGTAGAATAGTGGACAATGGGAAGTTTAGTGCCTTATCTTTTGCAAAGAGTGTTGTTGGGGATTCCATGGTTGACACTAGCAATGAGGGGCATGATATAGCACCTCAACATGAATGTGATCAAGAGTCACGACGCTTAGAAGGAAAATTGAGAGTCAGTGAGGACATGATCATGGAAGCCATTAGATGCACTGATGACACACATGCATTGGTGGAAGATTATTGTTGGAGGGAATCGAGGGCACATGATAGTTCATATGGGGGATTTTCCATGGATGACTTTCATACTCTTAGGGAGAGAGTGACTATGATGAGGGTCGACTACTAGAAGTTATTGATGGACATAGATTATCTATTGGAGGTTGGTGAGATTTATCACAGGGCCCTAAGGGAGCAGGAGTTTGAGGTCGACCAACTCACTCATGAGTTGGTGAGTACACAGGGATTCTTGAAAGGCACACATACAACCACTCAAGAATCAGAGTCTAGATTAGAGGATCTCCTTGAGGAGACTGGTCAAAGATACACCATATCTATCTCGACATAGAATCATATATGTTACTTAGTTTCATTGCTGGAGGATGTCTGGGTGTCACATGGGAAACCATTCATGGGTAGTTCTGAGAATTTCAGTCGTACATATACACATGAGGATTCCAAATCCAGGGGAATTTATGAGGACACTTCCATTTTTGTTCCAGGATCGACTGACCTTCATGTAAGGGTTGACCCAATAGTACACCTAGGATCCATGATGATGCAGGAGTATACATGAGATTACATGAGTATGAAGGAGCATGCAATGGTGAGTGATAGTTCACAGAGACATGCCGAGGTGTATAGTGGGAATCAGAGGGAATCACTAGATTACAGGGAGGAGACATACATAGTATAGCATGGAGATTCCTCTCCCTTGCAACAGTGTATAGATCTGGGAGATCACCTTCACAATATTAATAGTTGCATGAGAAATAATGGATGGAGAGTGGTTGACTCTCAGTTTGAGGAGTTACCCCCGATTGTACTTGATGATTGGGGTTTAGTGATGACTAAAGGAGAGTATTTACCATGGATACCAGTGGACGATATTTTCATTGAATCCTTTGGATTGACCAAACCATATGATACTTTCCAGTCCTACAGTTAGTTAAATATGTTTATGGTATCCTTTCCTGACACTTTCATCATTGACAACAACACAGGGGGAGAGAGACAGTGGCAGGGGACATGGAGAGTTGATAGGTCAAGACCACCTGACATGAGTGCTCTTATTGCATACAACAACATAGTGGTGGATCATCAAAGATAAACAATTGAGACCTTTGGTGTGATGGTGAGCATCGTAGACCATGGGATAACAAATATCTCAGAGGGCGACACAAAATTAGATTCTCATGAGGATGAGCATGGAGAGATTCTGATAGTTATCAGTATGACACATGAACAGTTAGTGGGGATTGGAAGTGATGAAATTCTAATTTTTCCATGGGATCCGAGAGTCCATTTGGTTATTAGGGTGTTTCATCTTATGATGGTCTAGGTTGCGTCAGAGAGCAACATACTTCACTCTTGGATGGTTTTGAGAGGGCTTGCAGGGGTTTGTCCTATGAGGCAAGATAATTTCTTCCTATTGATAGTAATGATCGAGTATGGATATGGTTGGGAAGAGGTTACTTCCACATAGATAATTTTGCAGGTGCAACTTCTTGACAACATGTCCAGTTTTCATAGGTATTTTAGCATGAGGACCTAGTAGTGGGGGATCCAGTATGTATATTGTGAGTAGAAAATCATGATTAGAGTAGTGCAGTGTCAGTGTGGTGATCCTAGGAAGAGACTAGCATGGGACCCGAGGATTGTAGGGATGAACATTTAATTTACTGATGGAGGCGAGTGGACCCTTGCAGGGGAAATTCACTTTGAATTTCCATTGAGCTTCAGTATTGAGGGGAGCACGTTACTTGAGGGTGATTCATGGAGGTCTTGTAGTACCTCCCTATCATAGTAGCATGCTCAGTTGGTGGGTATCGTGTTGGTATTGGTATCGATTTGGAGGATAGAATCATTTCGGGTTGAGGCCATGTTTCATTTGCAGGAGAATTATGGTCTTGTTATGTTACAAGATTATGCCTCACAAGGTATTGCAGTTTGGGTCTTGATATGGGATCTAGGGGGTAGAGTGCGTGATATTTCATCTTTGGATGGAGCCTAATTTTTGTTCCATAGGTGGACATGGGACCCCGATATTATATGTGGGTTGATTCAGATATTGCTTGAGAACAAGCAATATTCTAGTTGAGAACAAGCAATATTCTAGCAGGGAGGATTGTAATGTCCCCACTTTTAGATATCATTACATTACAAAGTGTTATGATGACTAGAGTAGCCAGATGGAGGTTATAGTGAGTACAAGAGATATTTACAGGTTTTTTGGGGTCCGACTTGCATCGCTCATATTATTTCATCATCATGATCCATTCTACATAGCTTGGCTTTGGTTCCATTGCATTTCGACAATTTCTGTAATTTTGAGTTATTTTGGGCTATATATTAATTAATATCATTAAGGAGGTCATATTGGGCATAATACTTGGAGGAACCTCTTAGTGTAGTATCTCATCAGAATCGGGAGGAATAAAAATACATGATAGGATGATGAGAAGTGACTTTCATTGGCTAGAGAATCCACAAGGAGGGATAAACCACTTTTTAGAGGTAAAATGGTTAATTAGTTAATTAAAATGATTTAATTAATTAATTAATAATTAAATAAAGTAAAAGTCACTAGGAGAGACAAGGTGAGCAGGGAGGATAAAATAGAGATAGGGGCCTCTATTCTCTCATTATGTTATTTATCCATTTGATATCTGGCTTCTTTCTAGTTAGCCCATGCACTTGGGGGTTTTAAGTGTTTTGATTGAACAAACCCTAGAGATTAGCTTAGTGGTGAAAGATCCCACTCAACCTAGTCCAAGATTGGTCATGGAAGTGAAACATTCCTCCCTCACCATTCTACATCATTTCTACTTCAGCTACAAGTGGAATCTATGACAGTTACAAGTTCACAAGAGAAGGGTGTGCAACATTGAGGGTTTCCAGCTAGAGGGAGCACTAGAGAAACCAGATCCATTTGATCTAGCCAAGGAGAAGGATATTTGGAGAGTTTAGCTATTGATATAGTTTGGTAGAGGCCATAGTGCGCTTCTTGGACTATATTGGGCGTGTTTTGGTTGAGTATTGATTTATTGTGAGTGTGGTATGATTTCTCCTAGAGGAAGGGCACAATTTCTGAATTGGATCTATTCATGGGAAGGGCACATACATCATTCTTCAGCAAGGGAACTTCCCTATCTTGTTTATAGACTTCAGATCTACTCTTCTCAATTGTTTTGGTTTATATTGGTGTCAAGGAGGAAGAGAGACGAAATTGTCCTATAGCTAGAGCCAGAAGAGCTAGTGCACAAGTCATCTAGTTTGAGGGTTTGGTACTTCAGAGGGTTATGATCCTGTCTTGCCATTCCTCTCTTGCATCTATTTGGAATTTTGAGGCTTTTATCTTCTCCTCTTGGATTTTTTGGAGGATTATTGTCATTTTGTTATGTGATCTCAGCTATATTGTTCTAGATATGCAGATCTATCAAGATCTCTACTACTATGAATAAAATCGGATTTGAGGTATTTTTGGTTATTCCTTGTGTGGTTTATCTTGTATCTAAAGAGGGTATGTTCCATTGCTATATATTTTTTTATTGTTGCTGCAAAAACACATTAAAACCATTAGTATAAACTCTAGCGCAACCTAAAATATCAACAACAGTGTTTGATGAAATGCCACAACTAGAAACACATAAAAATCAATAAAAACACAATGTTCCTGGAATCTTGGCTTGGGAAAATTACAACACGTGTTGATAACCAATGAATGTTAAAGGAAAGAAAATGGAATGTTCGAAGGAGAAATGAGAAATTAAGCTTTCATTTTGAGGTAGTGTAATGGTTGAGATATCGATATGTGGCAAGGCTACACTTGATTTTCTGGATGCGAGTGATGGTTGGTTTAGAACTGTGTTCTTTCCTTGAAGGTTATGAGCCTATTGGGATGCTTTTCCAATGTGTAAATCTCACTGCATACTTTATGACCTATGTTTTGTTCCATCTAATAGGTCACAACTCAAGTTTGCAGCAGGTCACGTGGTTATACATGGGTGTACAAAGGATTATTTTCAATGCTAGTGCAACTTTATTTAGTTTTTTTTTTATACAAGGTATCATATTTTGGGTGCATATATATCTTTCCCAATGCAATAATCAAAGTTGCACTTAGTTCTGAAAAATCTTGGAATCACTCACTCTAGATACGATTGCGTATATAGAAATATAATGAAACCACCAATGTTGTTGATAGTCATAACTCATGATTGATATAGTGTTGATAAATATGGGTTTAATATGGATCTATGCGAATTTAATATTTTATATGTTGTCATGTACATACATATATATGTGTTACGAGGGAAAAACTTTCTATGGCCAAGGGTAAACCACAACAGACATATATGACTGCATTAATCAACTCAATTCCATTGTATGTTATATAAACTAATATGCAAGATAAGAAAGAGGCCTACCTTGATCCAACATTGGATGATGTTCCACCGTTGAGCACTTCAGCCCAAAGCTTTATACCTACAATAAGTTCTTAACAAACGAGCATAGAAAGTACATGGTGATAGTATGCAGGGGTTAGCACATTAGATAACAAAATCCATTAATAAACATTACAAACATGCCCATGGATAATAATAATATATTCACGATACCAATAGGATGGGAAAGGAGTATTTATATTAATAATTGATCAGCAGAAGTGACAACCTTACATACTTCTGTGTCAGCACGGTTCAAAACCAAGAAACCAAGTTCCTTCCAACTGAGCCTCCATCACTTCAATCCTCCACCAAAGGAAATCTCATATAAGAGATACAATGAGGTTCTCTCAACAATAGGGAAATAGCTTGGGGGCTGAACACTGTGTTCAGACTTGAGGGACAAAGGGATGCAGACTCAATATGAAGTAATTTCTCTAGAGTAACTTTTCTCCCAAAGTTGATAGCTTTCTCCTCTTTTCCATAGCTCGGAATTGTAGTTTTATAGTCTTCAAAATGCAATTGAAGGGCCGAGTTGGAACGTTTCCAGTATATGGAAGGCCAAGGATCAGATAACTTATGTTGTGACATGGAAACCCGACTCCATTTTGTATTTTCTGGCACAAATCCCAATGTACGCAGGATGCAGTGGAGCAGCCTGCGCATACGCATGTTGTATAACAGATAGGGCGCGTATATGTGGAAAAATGTATTTTTGTCTCTAGATTCATCAAAAAGGGATGGAAAGTTTGCATAGGGAAATGGAAAAAGGCCCTCTCTGCAAGATAGCAATGGTGGGGAAAATATTGCTATAACAATATGTACTTATTTATTTTTTATTTCACTGAGATAAGTGAGGTGCTCTACAACTAGTATGGGGGAGATGTTGTCACCTTTGTTATGTAACGCTATGTTATGTTACATGACAACATATCCCACATACTCTATTATAGATCATCTCACTTCTCTTAGTGAAATAAAAAATAAATAACTACATATATACATGAAAACATATAAAATATTAAATTCCCATAGATCCATCTTAAACCCATATTTATCAAGCACCAAGAAGGATCAAATTTATTAAAGTGTAATTTTCTTTATCATTTAATATGAAGGAATTAATACTTGAGATGGAATGAAATGATAAAAAAAATTACATCGTAAGAAATTTGATCCCTATTTTTTCTTGATAGATCCAGGTTTAAGATGGATCTATGTTGGTTAGTAGTATTAACAACATTGCTTAGAAAGTAACATGGATAGGATGATGATGGTGCCAAAATACTTTATTGATGTTAAAGTGTGGGTTCTTTGAATTATGAGTGAAGCTACAAAAATAGATTAGGATCCTATGATAATCCAACTCACACTACAAGGAGAACACCTTGTAGCAAATGTTTTTACAAAACCTCCCTAAAAAAATGATCATTTCTCTATTTATAGCGAAGGCGAGTGGCTGGAGGTTTTTGCGTAGGTTTTTTTTTTCGATGCACCTATAAGGAAAATATGCGTCAGTGTGCATATAAACATGATTCCCCAGTGCTTAAATGTTAATAATTATTGTCATGTGTTATAATAAAAAAAACAAGAACTGAATGAAGCACCCTGATATCGTTGAATATTACAACCCAGTGCGTCTCCCTCTCGTCAAGCGCACCAAGGTAGGGTAAATAAAAAAAATCACCAAACTGATTTTCATTATTACACTTCATCATGCACTTCCAAATTCTCAAGCAAGAATTGATTCTCACTTTCCTTCCAAGTATTCCCAATTTGCGGTGCTCCACAATGAGTTCAATAGCTCCATTTGTAGATTCCACACATTTCCAAATTTTGGAAACTACCAAGAATTTTCATTTCCTCTCAATGGTGGAACCATTCCTCCTTGGGAGATAAGAGTCCAAGTCAATATTTTATGACCTTCCTATTTTCATTTTCATCCGATTAAAATTTGAATTTGGTCATTTTTAATATTTTTTTTCCAATTCCATGTGGTGCATTGTTGATCTAAAATACTATTTTACATTGTTAAGGTCAACCTCACAAGGATATATATCCTCCTACTTTTTTAGAGAGGTGCAAATCCTCTTTCTCTTATTATTCCAAGAAAATAAAATGAAACAAAATAAAATCTGAGAAGGACCAAACTTTGTATTTACATTCACATTCAAGAAAATACACTTGATATTTGGGACCAGGTGTTTTACAAGAAACTCATATGTATAATATTTACAACGTGAATAGAGTAAGATGCATATATAATATATAGAACTAATATATCCATCACAACATTCATTCGAACATTTAACACTACCACAAATAGAGAGAACGGGGAATGGACTGCAATTAAAAGATAACTTTAAATTATCATTGAATAAACCACCAAAAATATTATGATAGATAAAAAATTTGGTAACTCAAGCTTCTGATCAAAGTCTTTGAGAATACAATAATGTAATATCCCAAGTAGCTCTCTTGGAGTCTCAAAAATAATAATGAGTCCTTAAATACAAAAGCAAATGAATTTAAAGAAAGTAAAATGCATTCTCCCTTCAAAGAAGATTGGGATTGAATCCCACAAACCATAAAATGAAACACCTAGAATATGAAAGAAGGAAAACCAAGAATCAACCTAAATCCCACAAAATACCAAGAAGACAAAGGAAAGATGAAAAATGATTGTAGCAAAAAATGGACTGAAGAAAAACTGAAAGGGTGGAGTTTTGTTTTGACTCACTATGATGGAGAAATATCATAACCTTCATTTTCTTGCAACTGACTCCTTTATAGGTACATGTTGTGGTTGAGGTGGCATAATTGCTCTAATTGTTCTTGAAGTAGTTAGGGTTTTCCTTTCTAAACATTTCCATGATTCTTTTTGGAGTACACCACTTTTGATTAATGCTTGATTATACTTTCATTAATGAATTTAGGTCATTGAAATTTGTGCCTCCAAGTAGGGCCCGCTTATTCCTTTAATAAACGTTATTTAATAAACATTATTTTCAAATTTTCCAACTTGACTGCCTTTAGAAAAAGCGGATTGTGTTTTAATTTTATGAGTAATATATTTTCCCTTTCAACCATGGAAAAGATTCCATATTCAATATTCATCATCTCAAATTTCCAACGAGTCCTCCTGAGCGTAATTTGGAGTTCTGAAGCTTAATTTATAAGCTTGGGAAGTTGAGGTTAGAAGTATATCTCACATAAAACCATGACAACATATCTGATTATTATTTCACTTTTGGGGAGGGTTATGGCTAATTTTTTCTCTTCAAACCTATTCCATCATCTTCCTTGTCAAATTAATTTCCAACGAGGTAAATTTTTCCCCAAACGGACATCTGGATCTTGAGTTATGGCTTCCAAAAATTCACCACTTAGTAGTCGTTAATCTAACTCATGGGTTAATCTTAGGCCTTGATCTAATTTCCTCCACTCCATTAAAATTTCTACTCTTTCCTTTAAAATCATATCCCACATGGATTTTGGTCAAGATTTTTTAAGTGTTTATAATGAAAATTTTACCATAATACTCACGTGGATCAAAGAAGACTATAGAGACTTTGGTGTAGCTCTCGTACCTTAGGAAAATTTCATGAATTAATAAACTTTTGATGACCTAGTCATCATCTAGCCATAACCCAGTCATAACTTGGTCAATTCCCATGTCATTTCCCTGTGTCACTCATGGGTTGGTCCATTTCATTGCCACATGTCATTATGGTATTGGTCCACCTCACTGCCACATGTCATTTGAGGATATGTCCATGAAAAGGGGGAAGAAACTTAGGATATGAAATAATATTTAAAAATTAAATGTAGGGTTTGTGAAGTTATGGGAATGCGGAGGTAAAGGAGTTAGGTGAGAGGATAGAAAATGGTAAAAATGACTAAGTATGAGGTGGAAAGGGGAATGGATGCAGAGGTGAGGATGTGCGGACCTACTAACGTGGATATGTGGAAGAGTAAGGAGGTCTTCTCCAAAAAATTAAATATGGTTAAGTATGAAAATGAGTGAAAAGTGAAAATCATAGGTCCACTCTGAAATGATAAATATGGCTAAGTATGAAAAGGAGTGAGACGTGAAAAGTGAATGCAGACCGGTGGACTTGTGGACTTGGAAACCCAAGAAAGCATTGAGGGATGGTATGTCTGGAAAAAGAATAATGGAAAAAATAAAATGTAAACGAATTACATTATGGGAAAATGGAAATGAATTATGGGAAAATAGAAATGAACGTAGAAATTATGAAAATATAGAAAATGGAAAATGGAAATAGGAAAAGTAAAATGGTAAATGGTAGATGGAAAATGAAAATGGATTATGGAAATAATGTGAAAATGATTAAGTATGGAGAATAGTGAGGAGGGAGAATAGAGTGGAAAGAAGGAAAAATGGCTAAGTATGGGACAAGGCTATTATGTGGGTCATGGAAGTGAGAGGGTCATTTTGTATAGCATAGGACTACAGACCTGCATACCTAGAGATGTATGGAGAAAGGGTGAGGAGGTCTGCACCAAAATGAGAAATACGACTAAGGGAAATGGGGTGACTAATCCCACAAAGAATATGAGACTAAGTATGGCATGAAGAACCAAGAAAATGAGACTAAGTGTGGTTCCAAGAATCCAATCGAGGTTTCAAGAAAATCTTAGTTCCAATAAAAATTAACTATGTTGCACATGGAAAAAGTACACTTTAGATGACCAAACAATAATATGGGTATATTGAGCATACAAACTCATATTTTGAATCCAAAAATTGCATGATGAAGCTGGGACTAAGGGATACAATATGAACTAATAATATTTCAAAATTGCCTTCTTCTGATATGGATTTTTTATTATTATTCCAAGAGAAGGAAACATAGGTGATCATTTTTTTGATCAACATGCACTTGAATGCTTTGGCTCACCCCAAAGCATTGTTTTCTATACATAAATTCATAGTAAGCACCACCACTGGTATGTAGAGTCTAATAGTACACACCGGTGTTGTTCAAAGAAAAGCACCATGATTAATTTTAAAAAATATACATAGCGATGTGTATTTTGTGCAACGTTGTTAGTGACATGTTATAAAAACAACGCACCACTAACCAACATGTCGGTGCTTTGGGAAAATTGGAGCACTGGGGCGTGCAACTTAACAAAGTGTGATGCTAAATTTATATCTGACAAAATTTTGCATAACGATGCATCCATGTTAATCAAATGCACTAGTGTGGTTAAAAGAACTGCACTGGGAAAAATAATGAATGACTTGGAATAACGGGGAATCTCATAGGATGCCCCATTATCGGTGCTCTATACAACATAATGCAGTGCTAAAAAAAATGTTGATGCTCCAATAAATGGTAGCACTGGTGCATTCATATTAACACATCACACCGCTTAATTTGCAATAAAACAATTTAGCATGGCGATGCCCTTGGGTCCAACAAACACATCGGTGATGTATATAGCATGACACCGAGCCAAATATTTCAAAAACTAGAATCACAATGCATATTATGGGATGCAACACTAAAATAAGTGGTAGTGTGAATATAAATGTGGACCACCGATGTCGTTTGAAGAACAACACCACTATAAATTTTTAAAAATAAACATAGTGGTGTGTATCTTGTGATGCCCCATCAATGATGCATTATAAAAGACAAATCACTGCTAAAAAAAATGGTAGTTCTCTATATTAACACATCGCACCACTTTATTTCAAATCAAAATATTTAACCTAGTGGTGCCCCTTGGCCTAATGAATGCACCGGTTTTGTGAATAGCATGACATCGAGCTGAATATTTAACAGTCTAGCAATGTGGTGTGTTGTTGGAGAAAAATCAAGGCCATGTTTCTCGGAGGTTACCAACAAAGGGTATCATTGTAGTTTAGGAGTGCTGGCATATTCGACCTTTCGCAAGGGAATGAGGTCCCACCTGAAGCACAACCACAATGTTTGAGGTGAAGTGAGTCAAAGAGAATGCATCATCAGATTTAATATAACCATGTCTAGATTCATACATCAATATGTAAAAAGATATGCATAGGAAATGATTAAATGATAAATGCACATGATATAAGTAATTGCACAACATAGAAACCATAGATTCACACACATTAAAGAAATTTTTTAGGGATTGAACAATCTTTTATATTTGAAGCATCCCAAAACAATCATACTTTGAGTACATCTCTCATACAATGGATTATACAACATAATCCCTTCTTTGATACATGTTATAGACTCTACCTTACTTCGCAAGAAAAATAACATTCACAACCCCTTACAATAGCTTACTGATACTGACTCACTAGAAACAATGATATTAATAACCCATAGTAACAATGGTAACCCCTTTCCCATTACATAGCTCTAGATTTATATTTTTCCCTTTGGAAATTTTTGGATTCTTGATTACGTTGTCTTTCTGGCTTTGATTCTTGATTTTGTTGTCTTTCCTTGCATGCGCTTGAAGCTCTTATCTCTTTCCACTTCTCATCCAACTAGTGCATGATGCTTTTTGGATATTTTCACTACTGACACAATTCCAATTAGCTTTCCGCTTGTCTAACTACTTCCTTACACTTTAATGGATCAAAACATACACCTTTATATGTGAGTGGGAGGCCTGAGAGAAGGAGAGGGAGTTGTTCATTTTCCCTATTACACTATAGGGACATTCCCTTTTGAGGGATGTTGGACTCCTAAATTTTTATAAGGAGAGTACATCCCTCAAGGGGAAATATCCATTTTGATAGAATTTTTTCCGTCATTGGGATTATGGTTGACAAGCATTAAGGTTTGGTCTTGATATGTGGTATAAACCCATGGAGGAGGATACTTATTTCATCACTGGGTTTTCTAGGAGGGGGAAGGATGTTTGGCTCTAGTTCCTTGACTTACCACCTAGTTTTGTAGGAGAGACTCATCTATCATATGTGTAGATATATGTCAGTCCAAACATTCTTTCTACTTTTGGATTCCAGGTTCCTAGTGGTGAGATGCGGATGAGTTAATTCCATAGAGAGGAGGTTACGTGATTGTGTTTTATTATCACATCATTGTTACAATTTACCTCTGATGGGAAGCACATTAGTTTCCATTTGATGCATTATGCATATGGTTTAGTGCATAGGACCTGATTGATTAGGTGGATGAAGATTTTTTTGAGACAATTTTGTTTTACATTGGATCATTGTTGTGTCATTCTAGATGGGAGGATATTCTTCCCATTCGTTTCATAGTTGTTTACATTAATTTTTGATAGGGTTCATTCCACTCAACTAGGAGTACTCCACTTTCCTGCTAGGCCTATGTTTGATGCGTGTATGCACATGTGGGGGAAGTTGTTTCCCAAGAGGGGACAAACAGAGTTGCCGTGTACTTTGGTTAGTAGGGAGGTATGTGATTTTTTGGATGGAGATGAAAATCCTGGCCATAGATATTGTATAGTACCTGTACATGGGAATGGATTGGAGAGGATGTCCAAACATCCTATTTATAGTAGTCGATCCACCAAATAAGAGAGGTATTATTATCGTTATGTTTTGATAAATCTAGTTGCATATTTTTACTTTTTATTTAATGTACATGTAATTTATTGTAACATTTTGTTTCAATTATCTGATTATTATTATCTATTGTTTTGAAAATATTGGCACATATGATGGGCATGCGCCTCCCCAATATGATTATAAAATGGAGGAGGCACTATAGAATCCTACAACACATAGACCCTGCATGTCGAATAAAGGTGGTGGATCACCTATGTGGTGTTGTGATTATTCATGGAGTGGTACACGCACTAGTTCGTGACATATTATGGGTACCAAAGCTATCTACGATATGGATGACTCTGCCTCGTGACATGACGTTACTAGTGTGCCATATTTTTGGTGTTACCAAACTCATTGATATTTTGAGGGATCTTTCTCATGCTGTTCATGATTATAATACATATGGATCATCACCAAAATGATCCACATCCTCTACTCCACCACATGGTCCTCCTCCTCCTCATGCTTCTACTCCACATGTTTTTGCAGTATCCATCGATACTCTTGCTTACCCTCCACATGTGTCTACACCATCAACATATGATCCGCGTCCTCCTCCTGCACTTGTGTCACCATCCACCGATCCTCCTTCTTATCCTCCACTTATGTCACCATCCATCAATCCACCTCCTCCTCCACTTGTATCACCATCCACTGATCCTCCTGGTTCTCCTCCACTTGTGTCACCATCCATCAATCCACCTCATCCTCCACTTATTTCACCATCCACTGATCCTCCTGCTTCTCTTCCACATCTGTCACCATCCATTGATCCTCCTCCTCCTCCTCCACCTGTGTCTGCATCCACCGATCCTTCTCATCCTCCTCCTCCACATGTGTCACAAGTTATTGATGTTTTGGACACTATGTTCACATTTGGTGTTGCACTTGATCTTGATCCTAGTGGAGAGGCCTTTGGAGAGAGTATACTTTTGTTATTAATTTTTGGCATAGGTACTGATACAGGCCTCTACCTCTGGTAGAAAAGGCATTAATGCCTCTAGCTCTAGTGGTGTACATAACTAGTAGTGGTACTATTTGTTGGAGAAATTTCTATTTTCGGCACACTAGCTCAATGGGAGTTAACGAACTAGTTCTATTTTAGAATTTCTAATCTTAGACCATCACTATTATGCATGCATTCCTAATTATAGGATGTCATTGCCTATATGAGTGAAGATCACTCACTCATTGATAAGATCATAATATACATTGATTCTCATTCTTCATTGTGTATCTCTCTTCCTTTTCTGGATAAGCTTTGTTTGTGCATGCTTTAGCTAGATCTCCTATGCATGTTTCCATGAAACAATGACATGATATCAGAGCTATGCTGCTTGGAGCAAGCTAGACAAGCCAGATAATAAGGAAAATCAGATTTTCGACGAGCTAAATCTATGGTTGTACCTTTCAACAATGATTTGGCCAAAAATATTAACGTTTTGATGAAACAATTCCCATTGGAAGTAAATAGACCCATTCTACAAGTGGGTTTTCAACCGTTTGGCGAGATTCCTTACAGTTTTCTTAGAAATTAAGCTGAAATATAGCCTCTTGAAATTGATACAAATCTGTGGTCGTACCTTTCTACAATGATTGCTGCAAAAATATTAAGTTTTTGAGGAAACGGCTCAAGCGAGAAGTAAATCGACCCATTTTACAAGTGGTTTTCAACCGTTTGGTAAGATTCCTCACCATTTGCTCAGAAAGTAAGACGACAGATATCCTACTGAAACTTATATGAATCCATGATCGTACATTTCTATAGTGATTGCTCCCAAAATATTAACTTTTTGAGGAAACGACTCGCACTAGAAGTAAATCGACCCGTTATGCAAGTGGGTTTTCAATAATTTGGCGAGATTCCTCACCGTTTTCTCTTCACACAATAAAATTATTTTGATTGGAAGCCCAAGGCAGAATTCCAACTCAGAAGGAAAGGACTCTATAATTTGACGATGGCGACATAAACAAAACCTACATTAATGATTGAGAAGATGAGATGGGCGAACTGTAAGGATGAGACCACATGACTACTTCTTGAGTTAATCTCCACTGATCTATAGTTTCATGTTTCCGCATGAAAGACTCCAAATGAGATCTGGACCACCTTGGAAGGACTCTTTGGAAAACAACATGAGATGCAAGGTCATATGCTTGAGGTAGAGTTGAATACCTTAGACCCAAAAAGTTTTGATAATATACATGATTTTCTTACTAAATTTAAACCTTTGATTTTGAGCTTGGGTGAATGTGGTATTGACAAGTCTACACAAGAGAAACAACTTATTCTAACAATATTGGCCAAGGTAGGACCAAAATACGTTGTATATGTCTCCTAATCCCATTATGGAAGATATCGTTTTGGAGCAAATTGGAAAATGCCTACGTTGGCTTAGTTCATTGAGTCTCTTAAATAAGAGCAGATAAAAATCATACAAATGGGCCTCATGAAAGATCCCAAAGCACATGCACTCACCATACATGATGGAAAAGGGTCATCCAAACAGAACGAGAAGGAGGGATATTCCAAACCCTTTAATGATTCTTTAGGTTCCAAAGACTCTTCATATTCCAAGAAGAAGAAGAAGGGAAATGAATGCACTTACTGCAATAAATGGAAACATGAAGAAACAATTTGATCTTATGCCACATGCACTTCAGCAGAACAACCTTGGAAACTTCATTCTAGAGGGAGTCAAGAAGCAGAAGGAGGAAGATCCTGCTCCTAAGAAAGGTAATCATCATGCTCTGTTTGCAATTAATTCCTCATCTGATTCATGGATTATATATTCTGGTGCATCCCATCATATGACAACGAAAGAGGAAGTTTTCTGTTCTTTGAGTCCATGCTGAAGACCCCCTATTCTCATGGGGGATGATACTGTAGTAATAGTAGAAGGGGAAGGGAGAGTGGAACTCGAAAATGGTATTTTTGAGAATGTTTTACATGTTCCAAAGATTTATATGAATCTGCTCTCAGCTTATCAGATCACTCAGAAAGGTAAAAAGGTTGAATTTACATCAGATTCAATTTCAGTAATTGACATGCATGACAATTCCATCATTGCAATGGGTGAGGTGGATCACAAGTCAAGGTTGTATAAATTAACTAAGTTTTTTGATAATGACTCCTCTATTCTACTTACACATAAGTATAGTACTTTGCATGCACCTCTAGTGCAACATGCATATACTTTTGTGCTTCCATCAGTTCCAGACTTTAGAGATGATTCCATACACTCAGATTTTGTACATGGAAATAAGAAGGTAGTACAACCAGATAAGAAGCCAATGCCAAAGCTTCAATAGATGCCCAAGAAGGAACAAACCACACTTTAGGAAGTAGGAAAGTGGTTTGTTCCTTCAAAGTAGTCAAAGTGGTTTAAGAGATTTTAGAAGGTAAATAATAAAGTGAAGTGATGAATGTACTACAATTCAAAGTTAATAAAAAATAAATTATTTAATCAATAAAGTTAATGGAGAAATTAGGAGTGGGTTAACCGTAAAATAAGGAAAGTGGGTTAAGATGGTTAAAAGGTAACCCCTTGAGGAAGCTACATAAAAGTATAAATGAGAGGAAATGCTCTCTCATTTCAATCACACTTGAGTATCTGTGGTGTGAATTTCATCTTCTGGGTCGTTGTAGTTTTGGAGTTACACTCTGTGGAAAATAGGGTTTGTGGCTAGTCCTAAAACTAGTCTAAAACATGTGTTTTGGGTAAAAACATCATAACTTCTTCATAAAAGATCCAAATTCAGTAAGACCAAATGTGTTGGTTATAGTAAAGTATTTGGTATTATGTGTACATTTTTTAGATCCATACAACAAATATTCAGTGTGGGGAATGCTCTACAAGTTCACTCTCTAGAATAAGCCAAAATTCAACAAGGTGTGTTATTTTTGCTACAAATCCTTTTCTGAGAGGTTCCAAGTAGTGAAAATTGGAGGAATTGCATAAAACAAACTGAAAAAAATTATGTACTATTTTCAGATCTTTATTCATTATAGGTACATAGTTATGATTATTTCAAGTTAGGTTTGTTGACTAATCCAAAACTAGTCATGTGAGACTAAAGTAAAGCTTGATGAAAATGATAGTATATTGTTGTTAAAGTTAAGGAAGGTTTGTAGGTATGTGATCATATACACTAGGTATATAACAAAGTTACAAATCATATTTGGATGATGAAATTGATGAGGGATTTTGGTTGAGGCACATGTTGGGTACATGGTTGAGACAAGTAGTTGATGAGTTGGAACATACATGAGGTGTATAGTTGATTATGTTGGTACATATTGACGAGTCATAGTTGATGAGTCATAGTTTATGAGTAGTTTATACATGATTGGTACATACTTGGTACATGGTTTGTACACTTATACATGGTACAAGTTGAGGTACAGATTGATGCATGGTTAATGAACTTGTTTATGTTATAGGTTGATTACAGGTATATCTCACAGTGATAGTGTGACAGTGGTTTCATCATTCTACTTCTACATCAGAGTGGTTGGATGAGACAAGGATAGGTGGTTGTAGCCACCTTCTAGTTGTAGCTAGAGAACATAGGGGGTTTTAGCCTCCTTCTATTTGTACCCATAAAATTGGGGAGTTGGATATTCCCTCAGGTTGTAGCTTGAGAAACTAGGGTGTTGGAGCCTCCTTCCAATTGCAGCTGGAAAACAAAGGAAGTTGGTTTTTCCAATGAATGTAATTCTTCAAGACATATAATAAAACACAGTCTATGGTTTTATCCCTCTTTGGGTTTCCACATAAAACATTGGTGTACTGTGTATGTGTATGATTGCTCATTTGTTCATTGTTTATTTACTCTGCAACTATTGGATGATAATGCTACATTGATATAACACTTGCATTTTATGGTGAAAAATGATTAAATTTCTCTATTACTGATTCACCCCCCTCTCAGTAATCCAACAAAGGCTATATCTTTTTTAAACTAATCCATATGAAATATTAACCCTATACCTCTATATCTCTATATACTTGACCCGTGATTATTCCCTCTGGTCTTCATCTTGTGAAAAGGAAAACATCTAAGATATAACATATAACTACTAACCCATAAAACTTATATACATCCCTTATGACCCCTAACCATAATCTATTATAAACCATAAACCATGTAACCCTTCACCTAAAAAATAATGATAATCCCTCACCCATTTAACCCATAGGCCCCAATCTACATAAATATTATAATTGGTATCTTCAACATAAACCTTATGTCCATTAATATCTAACTCCTATAATCCTTAATGTTATATCTCTTTTAAAGTCACCCATAGGAAACCTTAACCCTATATCCCCTTATAATCCATAACCCCTAAAATCAATAATTATCCCACTTTAAGAATTTAACCCTATATCCAAAAATCCATAATGCATAATTTGTAACCCCAATAATGCCTAACCACTAAATACCCTTTAGGAATATAACATTTAACCTATATAACTTCTAACCATTATAGTTACTTACCCTAAGACCACTAATCACTAAAATTCCCATAAATATGGATTCACAAAAATAATCTCAATGAAATATAGGTGATCTTGGATATTTTCATCAATGTGACTTATTAAAGAATTGTATTAAATGAAAATAAATTGAAATGCACCATAAGGAAGGAAAGCTCAATGATAAAGATACATAAACATCAGATTTGAACACAAAAACTGGATAACAAAGTTCTTCCTTGGTGGACTGCATCTCCGAGTCCTTCTCTCAAATGGGTAGGTCTTTTTATTAACTCAGCAAAAGAATTTGGCAAAATACATAAGTATACCTCATTCTGGAGTTAATCTACAAAATCTCTACTCGGATCAGAAAACAAACAACACCACTAAATTTGTGGTGTCGAATTACCCAAAAATGATTGTCTCCACTCCTCGATATGAGTATGGCACCATTTGTCTCGAAATCCATGTCCGACCGTACCATCATGCTCCCTGGTCCCTCCCACCCATGCACTGGCATAAATCAAAATTTAAATAAAAAATCTAAGCAGATTAACCAACGGGACCATTTGGTCCAACAATTGGCAGAGACAATTTAAAGAGTGTATGTTG
>JZKD02S1851737.1:66811-85986 GCA_000966675.3 Picea glauca
TCAACCGGCCAGATATGGGGTTGGCACCAGCCAATCCTGCCTTTCTTTTGAAATGTTTGGTTGTTGGACATCATTATGAATTTTTCGGTTGCCACATTGCAGCCCATGATTGGGCCATGTGGTGACCTTTCATTGGCCCATGTCACCACACTACATGGTCATTCCACATCATCCCTTTCACATCATATTTCCATGTCACCTATTGGGTGGCTGTATGGATTGCAACGTGGTTGTACATACTGCCACGTGGCACTTTTCCATTGGTCCACGGATTGACTGAAAAATTCCAAAAATGAGTGACATGTGGTATCCTCTGGTGTCGCCACATCATCAAGACACGTGTCTCTCTCTGCATGTGCCACATACCTTGTACAGACACTGACGTCATCTGTACTGATGCTAACTCATCCCTGTTGACTGGTCTAGGTTGACCAAAACTTTGTCTGCGAATATATTTTGATCTGTAACTCTGGTTAACGATTTGTTTACGCCGTTGGAAATATTTCCATGCACTCTTCACGATGATGCCAATTTCACTGAGTTTTGAGGACTTCGATTTTTTTTCCCTTTCTCTATCTACTGAGGCCATTCTGAGCTACCTAAGGTGATTCTGCAAATTCTGAGTTATCCTTAGACTTCTCTGGATCCTTTTTGGATCATGCCTTCCCACTAAGATCTTTTTGGACCACCAAAATCTTTCATCAATCAACAGATAAATGAGGGAAGAGTTCCATCACCTTGTCCTTCTCAATCCACTTTGCTTTTCTTGGATGTGTGTGCTTTAATCCCACTCTAATATAATAAACATCACCCTTGTTTGAATTCCTCTTCCTTCTTTCTAGGATGATATCTTCCTTCAACTCGTCTAATTACTAAGGAGAAAAATCATCACCTAAAGGTATCGAAACTTCTTCACCCTAATCCATGATCATGGGAGGCTCAAACATTTTCAAGTTTTCCACATTTACAACTGAGTAGATTTGCATATAAGGTGGAATATTGTTGTTCCTTAACCAATTTTTGTGGAAACGTTGGTCGTGTTTGACCATTTTTGAGACTTTGATAGGATGATTGAAGACGGAGTGCCCAGGTGAAGCGAAGATTGCGGGATCTCACTCTTTTTGTGGGCTTTTTGGGTTTTAGGGTTTATGTAACAGGTATGGGATGTCAGCCCATGGGTTTTCCCATGTTTAGGCCGCTTTTATAATGTATAAATAAGTAGCTAGGTGATTTAAGAAAGAGACCTAGTAGGCCGATGGCTTGGTGCTAATGTTAGCTACGTGCAAGAAGATGTGTTAAGGTTTGTAGAGCTAAGTGCAAGTGTTTTGTAAGTGCTTTGTGCTTGGACCTAACTCGGGGAAGGAGGATCTGGCAAGGTGCACAAAGATTTCCTATCCTATGTGGAGTTGGATTTGTGGCTTTGTGCATGTAAGAAGATTGAAGGAGACTAATAAAAAAAAAAAAGAGTTGGTGGACATAGCCCCAAATTGGGGTGAACCATGTATATCCTATGTCGATTTGCTCTGTGCTATGTTGTTTATGTTATTTATGTATTTAATTTCTTAAATCCATTGGTGCTCAAGTGATTTATGTATGAATGAGTGCTAGATCTACTCTGATGTTGTGTGCTAATGGTTAGATATGCCTAGATATTGAGTAATACCCTGTTGTTATGTGATCAGGGTTTAACCTGGGATGTGAATAATTTTTAAAAGACTATTGAATGCTAATTTCTAAGTGCTATTTTAATTATTGTGATAACAGATCTGTGTCTCAGCTATGTTTTAGACAATTGAGTTATGCAACCCTCCCCCCGCCTCTACCTTAGGTGAGATTTCATTTGCTTCGCAGGTGTTGTCGAAAGGGCCAATAGTTAGGGTTTTGTTGGTGCATTGTTGAAGCATTAAACCCTGAGTCTACCCATGTGCCAACAAATGGTTCCATTTCTGAGACTGAAACTATGATTGTTGGGAATTGAAGAAAAGAGAAATCTATGTGCATAGATTTGTTGTTGTAGTGCACATTATTCTACTTGACTTGTGAAGCTCTGTGCTAAGAGAAGGAAGCCCGATATGAAGAAAGAGGTAAGATCTTAAAGCTTTGTGCTCTGGTAAAGGTAAGGAAAGTGGAAATTTTTTCTTCAAAAGTATGGATCTAGGTATGTTTGATAGATTTTGTCCTCGTCTGAGAAACATGGCATAGCTAGAAGAAATAATATTTGATATGAATAGATCTGATAGAGATAGTGGAAGATATGTTATTCCTATGCATAGAAAGAATTTTTGGACTAACAAGTGGATGCAAGACCCTAGAAAGAATTTTTGCAGGTTGCAGGTCCATCACTCTGATCCCAGTGCACAATACAAGAAACGTTGGGGATCGTTTAAGAGAAAGAGAGGATTAACACTTTGTTATAGTTGTAGAAGACTGGGACATCTTGCTAAGGAATTCCTTAGTAGAGGTCCCATTTTTCATTGCTGTAAAGATATTGATCATGAGGCTTTGGATTTCCCTAGAATGATTACTAAAGTTTAGAAGATGAACTTGAGACAAGAAAACCATGAAGCAGGTCAATAAACTAAGGATATGTTAGAGAATCAGACAAAATTCGAGACTATGTTATTACTGTTGAAAGAAACATTGAATGATGACAGAGACATCAGTTTACCAGCGATATTAAAACAAAAGCAGTGCATAGAAACAAGAATAGGAGACTTCGACATAGACTGTGTCTTGGATAAAGAAACACAGGTGAACATTATGCTAGAAAGTACTTGGGAAATTTTGGGAAAGCCTACTATGATTCCTTCATTAGGAGGGATAGGCTTGTTTAAAGGAAAGATGATAACCCTATGTGGAAAACTTACTCATGTACCTATGATTTCCCATGGAACATCGACTAAAGAAGAATTTGAGGTCATTAAGTTTGTTGAGAACAACACTCCTTTTGCACTTTTGTAAGGAAGGACCTGGATTGAGAAATATCATATCCGAAGGAAATAAGAAGAGGAAGCCATAGAACAAAAAAATAATAATTAAGGGACTTCATAGCCGAGAGAATAGAGAGACTAGTACAAGAACAAGAGGATAGGTTGAAGCAGTTGAGGGCCAGAGACTTACCTATCAAATTTGAAAGAAAAAAAGAAGGCTTAAAGAACCTATCCATGAATGAGAAGTGAGAACCTACCCCAAAAGTAGTAAGATAAGAGATATTGCATGCAAAACTTTTGAGAGAACATCGGCAGTGCAAAGTTACTATTCTAAGAGAAGATAAGAGTACGAATGGAAAGAGGAATCGAGAGACTCAGATCATAGGAAAGAAGGTCAGAAAGATCAGTAAGAAGAAAGAAAATTTAGAAAAATTGTAGGAAGCTCGAGAGAGGACTTCGCAGAAGGAAGGCTTGCAGAACTTGAACCTCGTTGGAATAGCAGAAAAACGTAGAAGAGAAATTTGACTCGACGAAGCCATATGACTGTTGGGGGCGTCCTGACCATTAGAATGATTCTCTAGAATGGTTATAAACGCAATTATTGCGGACAACATCACCATGAGATCGTTGAGACCACGCCATAACGGATGGAATCGTATTGATTGAGGCTTTTCGATCTGTTGGAGGAACCCATTACGAAATTGTTTATTTAATCCATTGAATGCCTCATCGAGGAAACTTTTGAAAACTATGATTATCCGAGAGAGCATAGAACTGATTGTTATCGTGTTGTTATTTTGAGACCTCACCACCCATTTCTTACCTTGACTATACATTCTCCTACCCAAGATATTTTATCACGAGCATGCATGTCAAGCGACCTTAGCACAATAGAGAAGTCTATGGAGGAGATCCTAATAGACCTTATGGCTGAGAAATTTATGTCTGTAGGAGTACAAGCCTCATCGATGCGATAATTTCAAGCATCCCCCTCAACTAGATGTCAATTTGGGTCATCCTGAACTGTAACAGAGAAAAGAGGCAAGCACTGCAATGATTTGGCGAACGCGAAGCTGATCCCGTCAGTTTTGCCTGACTACATCCTACCTTTGGCTGGCGTGGTTAGTCATGAAAGAATCCCAAGATATTTTGAATACACTCTCATCATTGCGTACCTCCTGAAGGGGATACATGCAATAGGATTGCAACTAGGACTAATCCTCTATCTTAATATCAACGACTTTAACCTGGGAGACAGAAAGAATTATGCGATGCTCGCACCGCATAGGTACTTAACAAATATGATGGGGAAGAAGCCAAAGATATTCTCCTAGCCATGGATCAAAGATATTGCGAGGTCCATCATCCTTAATTTTATGAAGTTACCCCACTTCGGAAGACATTAGGAGGTTAATGTGTGCGTTAAACTCCTCCTGTCATGCTATCATGGAGGTTATATCTGCTTGGATAGACATGTGACTATGGATCTGATGCTGATCCACATGATCATTGGATTGAGTGTGAAGGGACTAAACCCTCACCATTTTTATCCATGGAAGGCTGCAGATTGCTCCCTGGCGCAACATATAAAGAAAACCTATGGTGATATGGAGAAGGGGAAGTGGTCTACAAGGTAGCCTCCATCCAATATGGCATAGTGTGCCTAGCTTTCCACTTGATCGATGGTAATCTCGTAAGGAAGAACAGACCAACACAAGTCATGGGGTTTGTCGTCGACCACTCAGGGAAGTGCGTTGAAGGAATGTAGATGAACTGGGTGAGCTACCTCATCAATGAGTTGATTCAGGACTGTCACAAAGCACATAACCAAGGTTATGAATTCCACTTTAGATGGTTACTCATACTCATAGAGTTTGTCACTGGGGATATGCCAGAAGGAGTGACATTCCCTAAAGTCGAGCCATCTGAACCACTGGCTACAAGGTTCACCACCTTGTGGTATTCAAGTGATACAGAGAAGTAGTGGTAGTTGAATGTTTTCTTCCACACCTACTACCTACAGCTCACACGGGCCATTGAATCCTTCCCCTGTATGACGTTGAATACACTCCATAGGTTCAGGCCACTCACAAAGTTTTGTGCAGATCGCCACTTCATATACATCACTGCATGCAGTGATGAAAACAAGGAGGAGATTCAGTCTTACTATAAATTGACTGAGGAAGATATGGAGGAGATAACCAAATAATGGCTTGCATAATTCCTTGTACCAGTTGGAGATGCAAAACTCTTTGACCCCGAACTCATCATAAGTCTTATGGTCAGCAGGACTAAGTGGGATGGACCGAGAAGTGCTAAAATAAATAAAAAGAAGGAATAAATTTAGGAGATAAACAATGCAGTGGAGGAAACTACGCCTGACTCATCTGGAGGAGGTGGAGGTGACGAAGTAAACCAAGAGGAGGAAGGGGAAGATGACAAGAAAAAGAGTGAAGTGACACCATTGAAGGATCCACTTATAGAGGCCGAGATGTCGATGAAAAGGAAGGTTTCTCCAAATAAACCCTCAATGTGGAAGAAGTCACAAGCCAATAAGCCTTAGTCATAGAACATTCTCACAGTGGATGATATTGACCTCATCATTGCAGTTGTAGCAGATTCTTCGGAGGATATTTTGCATCGAAATGAAGAAAATCAGGAGACAATGTATGCCATAATCAAGGCAGAGATGAAGGGGGTACAACAAGATCTCTATTCGAGCCACATAGTTTCTACTGCGGCCTCATCATCAGAAGATGTAGAGTTGGGGGATGAGACCACCCAATTGTGAAGGATAATAGATGCTACAAAAGATTTCCTTTGACGTGTATAGGAAGAAAAAGAGTATGCCATAGAGGCCTTGAAGAAAGAAAAGGAGGAAGCTCTAGACAAACATCGGGTTGTGCAGCAAGAGAAATATGACCTCCGGGTGAATTTTTAAGAGGAAAGAGAATAGATACAGAAAAAAAAAGAGCAGTTGCTCGCAGAGAAGATTGGGGTTAGAGAAGCAGTAACTAGAGCACTTCGCTTTGTTCCAGGATTGGCTCAGATGGAAGAAGACACAACTGAGAGACAAGTGGGGAATCTCACTAAATCCATTTAGTAGCTTCAAGCAAGAGTAGCAGAGCTTGAACTACAAGTAGTGTCGAGCACTCCTCAAGAAGTGTGAGATCCAAAGGAAGAAACAACCATGAGCACAGTCGAAAGAATCAAGGCATTGGTCTTAGAATGCAAGCAACTAAGTAACCAAAGTGTGAAGACATATGAGCACCTTGCAGAATACCCAGAGCTGAGGATATTGGAGGCACAACTCCAAGAGGTGAAGAAGCAGGCATCGACAATGCAAGCACAACTGAAGAATCTTACAATCGTTGAGAAGATGAAGAGATCGCAGGAGCAATGTGCAGTTTAGTAGGAGGTCACTGTTATCCAAAGCAGAGTGATGGAAGTGACACAACGACTCCAACTAGTGTAGGATGAAGAATGCACCCTCTTTTAAGAGATCGAGGGACAAGGATCACAGCTGGAGAAGGTTGTTGCAGCAGTGGAACAATGCCTGGAAGGGCCTGTCACTGATCAAGTCATACAGGATTTTGCCGAGCAGGACACTCTGGCGAAGGAGCAAGTCAAGGCATCTCGATCTAAGCTTGAGGCCTTTGAAGCAGTATTGCCTAGATCATAGTGACTCGAGATGAGCCACAGGTGAGTGTTGGGGGCCTATTGGCCCTCGACCAATTTTAGTGGAAACGTTGGTCGTGTTTGACCATTTTTGAGACTTCGACAGGGTGGTCGAAGACATAATTCCTAGGCGAAGTGGAGTTTTCAGGATCTCACCCTTTTTGTGGGGTTTTTTGGGTTTTAGGGTTTATGTAAGGGGTATGGGATGTCGGTTTCCCATGTTTAGGACCCTTTTGTAATGTATAAATAAGTAGCTAGGTGATGTAAGAAAGAGACCTAGTAGGCCAATGGCTTGGTGCTAATGTTATCTATGTGAAAGAAGATGTGTTAAGGCTTGTAGAGCGAAGTGCAAGTGTTTTGTAAGTGCTTTGTGCACAGACTGTGTAAAGGATATGTTCTTGGACCTAACTCAGGGAAGGAGGATCTGGTGAGGTGCGCGCATATCTCCTGTCCTATGTGGAGTTGGATTTGTGGCTCTATGCATGTAAGAATATTGAAGGAGACTAATAAAGAAGAAGAAGAGTTGGTGGACGTAGCCCCACACTGGGGTGAACCACATATATCCTGTGTCGATGTGCTCTGTGTTATGTTCTTTATGCTATTTTTGTATTAATTTCTTAAATCCATTGATTCTCAAGTGCTTTATGTATGAATGAATGCTATATCTACTCTGATGTTGTGTGCTAATGGTTAGATATGCTTAGATCTTGAGTAATACCGCGCTTTTTTTGTAATCAGGGTTTAACTTGCGATGTAAATAAGGGTTAAAATACTAATGAATATTGATTGCAAAGTACTCTGTTAAGTATTGTGATCACATATCTGTGCCCTAGCTAGGTTGTTGACACTTGATTCCTACAACCCTCCTACCTCTACCTCGGGTGAGACTTCATCTTCTTCGCAGGTGTTGCAGAAAGGGCCAATAGTTAGGGTTTGTTTGGTGCGTTGTTGAAGTGTTGAACCCTGGGTCTGCCCCTATGCCAACAAAGATCTAAATGAAAAGCATTGGTGTCACTTTACTCCAAAATAGTGAAGGGTCCATATCTGATAGGCTTGAGTTTCTTTCCTTCACCCTTCAACCTCTCTTTGCTGATGTGAAGCCATACCTAGTCTCCAACCTGGAATTAATGATCAATCCTATGTTTGTCATGTCATTTTGGCCATTGACCAAGTTCTGGGAGATTCTTGGTCATAGTGACCTATTTTGGGACTTCGATATCTTGTCGAAGGAGGAGCACTAGACAAAGTGAAGATCACAGGATCTCGTCCCACTTTTGGATGCTTTTTGGATTTTTTGGAATATGTAATGGGAATGGGATGTCGACCCATGGGTTTACCCATGTTTAGGCCTATTTTGTATGTATAAATAAAAGGCTAGGCAATATAAGAAGTATTTGAATAGTGCATCTATGTGATGTGATTGTATGCTAAGTGAAAATAGAGTCTGTAAGTGCTTAGTGCATGACTGTAAGAGACTTACATAGCTAAGTGCATGTGGTTGTAATAGATGGTGGAGGGCTTTGTGTTGTAATGCAAGGAAGAAGGATCTAGCGAGCTGTGCAGATATTTTGTTCTACGCAGAGTAGTGTTTTGATGGATCTGTTCTTGTAATTGATTGACTAAAGATAATAAACAAGAAGAGTTAGTGGACATAGCCCCAGGGTGGGGGTGAACCACGTAAACATTGTGTTCTCTTTCTTTGTGCTTGTTTCGATGTGTTTATATCTTCTTTTTCTAAGTGGTTAGAGATGATTAGATAAGATACACTTATGATTAGTGCTAATGATATATAATAATGTTAGATCTGATCTATATGAATGTGATGAGTGCTTGATCTACTAGATCTGACCTATCTATTGATGCTAAGTGCTTAAGTACATTATATCAGTGTGAACGCTATGAAGCCATGTTTTATCAGTGAAGTGATTATTGATTGTATATTGAGGAATTGACAGTGTTAAGTACTTTATTAAGTAGTACAATCACAAATTTGTGTCCCAGCCAAGGTTACAGACACCTAAGTCTTGTAACCACCCCAACCTCTACCTCGGGTGAGACTTCATCTGCTTCGCAAGTGTTGCCAAAATGGATGGTAGTTAGGGCTTTGTTGGTGCGTTGTTGTAGCGTTGAACCCTGGGTCTACCCCTGTGCCAACAAATGGTTCTGTTGTTGGGACCTGAAACTGTGATTGTTGGGAACTGAGAAAGAAGAATCTTTGTGCAAAGATCCATTATGAAACTGTGAAATCTCTGTGCGTAGATCTGTTTCCCTAGTGCGCAACATTCTACTTGACCTAAGAAGCTTTGTGCTAAGGAAAAGAAGTTTGGTATGAAGAAAAGAGGTAAGATCCAAAAGCTTTATTCCCTAAGAAAGGTAAAAGTGAGAATTCTCGATTAAAAAGAGGTAAGATCTTTAAGCTCTGTGTTCTGATAAAGGTAAAGATAGTGGAAGGTTTTAGATCTGAAAGAGTTGTGCTCTGTAGAAGTAAGATAAGTGGAATTTTTTGTTTCTAGAGTATGGATCTAGGTATGTTTAATAGAGTCTGACCTAGTTTGAAAACTAGAGTATTAATAGATGAAAGAAGATTTTATATGACTAGATCTGATAAGAATAGTGAAACACATGTTATATCTATGCATAGAAAGAATGTTTGGACTAATGAATGGATGCAGGATCCCAAAAAGAATTTATTGCAGGTTAACTCCTATGATCCTAGCGCATAGTAAAGGAGAAGTTGGGGATCATTTAAAAGAAAGAGAGGATTAACCCTCTGTTACAACTGCAGAAAACCGAGACACCTTGTTAAGGCATGCCCTGGGAGAAGACCCGGTTGTCTTTTTTGCAAATATATTAACCATGAAGTGTTGGATTTCCCTAGAATGATTGCTAAGCTTGAAAGTATGAACATAAGACAAGAAAACCCTAAGGCATATCCAGAAACTAGGGCTATAGAAGAACCCTAGAAAGAATCAAAGAATGTATTGCTACAGATGAAAGAAACCTTGAATGAACACCAACATGTTAGATTATTATAGATCTTTAAATAAGAAATGCCTTGAAGCAAGAATAGAAGACTTTGACATTGACTGTGTTCTAGATGAGGAAACATAGGTGGATATCATGACAGAGAGAAATATGGAAGCTATAGGAAGGCCTGCTATGATTCCTTCATTAGGAGGAATAGGGTTATTCAGAGGAAAACTAGTAAACCTATGTGGAAAGCTCACTCAGATATTTATTAATGCCAATGGAACTTCAACAGAAGAAGATTTTGAGATTATTCAATTTATTGAGGATCATGCCCCATTTACCATGTTACTAGGGAAACCTTGGATTGAAAGAGATCAAGCCAGAAGAAAAGAAGAAGAAGATTTTTTAGAGAAGAAGAAACAAGAATTAAAATATTTCATGACTAGAAGGATCACATACTTGATTGAAGAACAAGAGAACTGATTGAAGCTATTTAATACTAGAAACCCAAATGTCGAAGCTACAAGAACATTAGAAGAGTCACAGGAGACTGAAGTACTTATCTCGGATAAAGAAGAGGTGTTACCACTGAGTCCTAGGAGAGAATATCAACAACGTGTAGTGACTATGTCCAACGAAGATAAGAATCGGAAGGGAAAAAGGACTATTGAGACAAATCTCACTGGGAGGAAGTCTAGGAAGCTAAGTAAGAAGAGAGCTGAGTTTGAAAATTTACAGAAGGTTCTAGAGGGAACTTCGTAGACAAAAAATTTGCAGAATTGGAGCTTCGTTAGGATATTAGAACAACGACACATGACACTTCACCATGGAAAGGAAATATAGCTATCGGGACCAATATATCCGTTCGACTATCACTCACCACCATTTCATTTATATTACAACGTGTGTTGATGAGCACAAGCAACAACTTAAATATTACTACAAGCTAACAGAGGAAGACTTATAAGAAACCACCAAGGACTGATCGGCGGACCTCCTCTTTCCAGCAGACCCTGTGGAGATATCTGATATAGACAGTCTAGAAACTATGCCAGATACACTCAGATGTAGCAAGATAAAGAAGACCTAAGAGGTCCATGATTTAGATAGCGCATCCGTGAATACTTCTTCCATCTCAGTAGAGCAAGGAGGAGATGGCAGAGAGATAGATAGCATATAAGTTGAACAGAAGAAAGGCAAGGTTACACTACCTAGAGACGAGGAGGATCCCTCAAAGAAAAAGAAGGTTTCCCTGTCGAAACCTTCCTCCTAGAAGAAATTGAAAGCAACCATGACCAAAATGCAGACCATCCTCACCTCCGACGACTTTGATTTCATCATAGCAGCCCTAAATGATGCTTTGCTGGAGATAGCAGAGAAGTAAGAAGCTAAGCACGAGGAGGTGTTCCATCGGATTAAGGAAGAGGTCCAAGGAGTGCTACAGGCACTACAATCCATCTGCACAGTCTCCACTGTGCCTCTGTCAGCATGAACATTAGAACTAGGAGATGAGCCAACTCAACTCCATCACATCACTAATATAGCAGAAGCTCGCCTTCGACGAGCTCAAGAAGAAACAAAGAAAGCTACCTAGGCTTTGGAACAAGTACAGGGAGACCTTGTAGAACAATGCAGTACTGCAGAATGGGAAAATATTGCTCTGCAAGCGAAGTGGGATGAATAAAAATAACAATTGTATAAAAGCAAGGAGTAGTTGCTCGCAAAGCAATTCAAAGTAAAGGAAATGGTTCACAGAGAACTTCTCTCTGTGACAGTCGTAGAAGTAAAGACCGAAGAGTGAGTTCCACAATAGGTGGCACAACTTGAATAAGCAATCCAACAACTCTAGTAGTGCATAGAAGACTTGGAGCTCCGCACTGTGTAAGAGACCCCTCAATATGTAAGAGACCAAAGGGAAGAAACTTCCCATAGCACAGTTGAAAAACTAAAAGATCTTGCCTTGGAGTGTAAGAAGTTGGGTAACCATAGCACCCAAACATATGAGAACCTCACCAAGAATCCAGAGTTACAGGCATTAGATTCACATCTCAAGGAAGCAAAGTAGCATGCAAACACACTATAGGAGCAGTTGAAGGCCTTCTTGGCTGTGGAAAAAATGAAGTAGTCTCAGGAGAAACACACCACCCAACAAAAGATCCATACGATTCAAAGAAAAGTGATGGAAGTTACTCAACAACTTCAACCAATACAAGATAATGTGTTCCAATTATTCACAAAGGTTGAAAGTCGAGAAGCAGAGCTAGAACAGGTTGACATCACAACATAACAATGCCTAGAAGGGTCTATGAATGATGCAGTGATCTTGGAGTTCACCAAGGAAGATGTCATTGCACAATAGTAGGTCAAAGCATCTTGAGCCAGGCTCAAGGCCTTTGAAGCATAACTAGTCAGATCAGAGTGACTCAGGATGAGTCACAGGTGAGTGTTGGGGGCCTGTTGGCCCTTGACCAAGTTTTGGGAGATTCTTGGTGATGGTGACCTATTTTGGGACTTCGATAGAATGTCGAAGGAGGAGCATAAGACGAAGAGGAGATCACAGGATCTCAACCCACTTTTGGATCCTTTTTGGGTTTTGGGGAATATGTAACGGGAATGGGATGTCGGCCCATGGGTTTACCCATGTTTAGGCCTATTTTGTACGTATAAATAGAAGGCTAGGCAATCTAAGAAGTAGTTGAATAGTGCATCTATATGATGTGAATGTATGCTAAGTGCAAATAGAGTCTGTAAGTTCTTAGTGCATGACTGTAAGAGACTTGCAGAGCTAAGTGCATGTGGTTGTAACAGATGGTGGAGGGCTTTGTGTTGTAACGCAAGGAAGAAGGATATAGCGAGTTGCACAGATCTTCTGTCCTTTTTGGAGTAGGGTTTTGATGGCTTTGTTCTTTTAATCGATTGACTAAAGATAATAAAGAAGAAGAGTTGGTGGACGTAGCCCTATGGTGGGGGTGAACCATGTAAAAACTATGTTGTCTTGCTTTATGCTTGTCTGTATGTGTTTATATCTTCTTTTGCTAAGTGCTTAGAGATGATTAGATAAGATACACTTAGTCTTAGTGATAATGATTTATAAAAATGTTAGATATGATCTATATGAATGTGTTGAGTGCTTGATCTACTATATTTGACCTATCTATTGATGCTAAGTGCTTAAGTACGTTATATGAATGTGAATGTTGTGAAGCCCTGTTATATCAGCAAAGTGGTTATTGATTATATACTGAGGAACTGACGGTGCTAAGTGCTTTATTAAGTAGTACAATCATAGATATGTGTCCCAGCTAAGGTTGCAGACACTTGATTCTTGCAACCACCCCTACCTCTACCTTGGGTGAGACTTCAGTAGCTTTGCAGGTGTTGCCGAAAGGGCCGGTAGTTAGGGATTTGTTGGTGCATTGTTGTAGCGTTGAACCCTGGGTATGCCCCTATGCCAACAAGAGCTTTATATTTTTCTTGACTCTTCTCTAATTGTTCCCTGACTACTTGGTGTACTTGTTGGATCCTTTGAATGAACTTGTGGGCCCTGTCTTCATTTCTTTCTTCATTTGAATCAACATATTTTCCATACATCAAGTCTAAAGGGACCTTAGGAAAATACCCAAAACATGTCTCGAATGGTGAACACTGAGTGGAGGAATGTAAGGCTCAATTGTAATCATGTTGTACATTGGGTATCTGTTCATCCCACAACTTGGGATGCTTGTTGTAGTAGCCTCGAAGAAAAAGTACCATTTTTCAGTTAACAACCTTTGTCTGTCTGTCGGTTTGTGGATGGAAAGAAGTTCTCCTCTTCAATTTGGTGTCCATCATTCTCCACAAGTTTTTCCAAAAATATCCAAGGAATCGAGTATATCGATATGAGATGATGGATGTGGGTAATCCAAAGTGAACCCAAACATACTGAAAGAAGTGATTAACAATATGATCAGTAGTGATATTATTTTTACATGGCATCAAGATACACATCTTGCTAAACATATCCACTACTACATACAAATAGTCATGAACCCTTTTTGACATTGGTAAACCCCCTACAAAATCCATGGAGATACTCTCCCCTAGATGGGATGGAACAGGAAGTGGTGAGTATAGCCCCAATTTTCTATTAGTGGGATTACAAGTAGAACACATCACACAACCCTTTACATATTTAGTTACAATTTCTTTCATCCGAGGCCAATAACAAAACCTTTGCAGATGAGCCATAGTTTTTCCTACCCCAAAATTCCCAGACACAATAGAAGTGTGATTTTGTCATATTACATGGACTCGTTCACTTGTAGGAATACATAGCAGAAAATAGTTCTATACCTGTGCACCATGGGTTAGATTTTCAAATACCTCTTTATAATCTTCATCAACAACATATTGTTCCACATAGATATCATTGAGAAAGCATATCATCTACCTTGTTATTTGTACCCTTTTTCTATTTGATTACCAAATGAAACTATTGAAGAAAACCCATCCATATCAGCTACCTTGCTACTTGTACCCTTTTTGTATTTGACTACCAAATGAAACTATTGAAGAAAACCCATCCACCTATAATGTCGAGATTGTTGTAGCTTGGTTTGTGCTTGGAGATATTATAAGGGATGATGATCTGTATGTGTGATTGTTTCCTTCCCTAACAATTAGTGCTTCCATTTCTTTACACTTTGAACCAATGCATACAACTCTTTATCATATGTAGGATAGTTAACAATAACTTGGTTAAAATTTTCAGAGTGGTAACAAATCGGCTTATGATATTGCATCAATACTACACCCATGGCATATCCGTTGGCATCTGTCTCAATCTTGAAAGGCTACTGAAGATATGACTGTACTAATACTGGTGTGATACTTATCTTTTCTTTCAAAGTGTTGAAGGCTTTTTGTTTCTTTCCTTCCCACTAAAAAGTGTTCTTCACACTAGTTAAGGCATGCAAAGGGGGTGCAATGAAAGAGGAATTTTCTATGAATCTCCTCCAATACTAAACTGCACCCAAGAAGATCTGTACTTCGATTACTATTGTGGGCTTAGGCCAATTTACAATCACATCAATCGTGGAAGGATCAATTTTCAATTGTCCTCCTCCTACAATATGACCTAAGTACACTAGTGCAATCTTTCCAAATTCACATTTGGACAATTTTACATACAATTTTTCCCTTTGCAAAGTATCCAATACTTTCTTTACATGCCTTACATGTTCATCCCAAGTCCGATTGAATATAAGAATGTCATATAAATATGAAATTACAAAATCATCTAGAAATGGCCTGGATACATCATTCATCACACACCTGAAGGTTGTTGGAGCATTACAAAGCCCAAATGACATAACTAACCACTCAAACAATCCATGTTTGGTTTTAAAGGTAGTTTTCATGCATCCTTTTATGCAACCCTAATCTGATGGTATCCATTGCGCAAATCCAACTTAGTGAAATAAACAACATTATTTAATTGATCAAGTAAATCATCTATATGAGGAAGATGGTATCTATTTTTCAATGTCATTTTGTTTAAGGCTCGATAATCGACACACATTTTCCATGTTCCATCCTTATTTGGCACCATCACAATCGAAGAACTATAAGGAGATGAACTGGGCCTGATGACCCCTTGATCCAGTAAGCCTTGAACCTGCTTTTGGATTTATGTAATCTCTACCACTGACATCTTGTACATGCCCACATTAGCAAGAGGAGAATCTTGTTGAAGATGTATTTCATGTTGGATTTCCCTCTTAGGAGGTAATCTGTTTGGTTCCTAAAATATTTCATCATACTTAGAAACAATATGAATTAAATCTTTCTTATGAGAAGGATCACATCCTTGGAAGGCATTAGATGTTTCAACATCCTTTTCTCTTACGACCATGAGTACATATCTCTTATTAGTGTTTATGAGTCTCTTCATTTTTCCTGCACTAACAAGTGTTTTGTTTACCTTCATGTTGTGGTCTCTAAAAATATATTCCACTCCTCCTTTAGTAAGTTGATATTTATTCTCATGACGAAAGAAGACTTATTTTCTATCATAAAGATAAGGATTCCCTAGCACTATGCCACATATATCAAGTGATACAACATCCAAATCCACTTCATCAATCAAATTTGAAGTAGCAACAAATCTGACCCTACACTATTTGGTGACATTAAGTTTTCTTTATCACATACCCAACCAAGAGGATAAGGATTTGGATGTGGTTTAATTTCAAGACCCATCTTTTTGACAAGTGATTCAGATATCAATTTTACTTGGGAACTCAGATAAAAAACTGTAGTGTGCTTAGATACAACTCTTATATGAAATAATTCATTCCTCTTTCTTTCATCATCATGAGATTCATTATTGAAATTTGAACTAGCATGAAGGGAATATTTAACTTGCACTCCAACCGTTGTGATCTTTTCCTCATCTCTTGAATCAAAACCAAGATCTTGTTGCACTGTAGAAATAGTCTTTGTCTTCCCCTTTCCACGAAAATGTTTTGGTCTTTCCGATGGATGTAATTTCCAACAATGTTCATCATTGTGACCATTCTTCTTGCAATGAGTGCAAGATGGCTTTCCTTCTTCCCTCTTTATAGTGGCAGTATTTTTGTCCTTCCTTTGAAACTTACCTTTAAATTGTTTGTGTGGGAATTCAAAAGGTTTCTTTGTGGGATCGTCTTGAACATTATTTCCCATGTTCTCAAGGTGAGTGGCTTGCAAACAAACTTCGTCAAGACTGGTGGGTTAAACAATAGTAAATTATGATGAATATAACCGTAAACAGTGCCAATATACTTCATTAAAGTTTCATAAGAATCTAAATGAATGTTTAATGCAAGATCTTTATTCCTAAATTCTTCCGTGAAAATTTGTACAGTTTGACCTTTAATTTGTCTTAAATTTTTCCAATCCATCATTGCTTTATGTAAATAACCCAATGGGTAAAATTGTTTTCTTATTGTTGATTTAAATTCCGACCATGGTGAAAGAAGATTACCACACTTACTTCTATCTTGAAGTTTTCTCTCCCACCATACGAGTGTTGGAGTTTCTTCACACACACCTAGGATTTATTTTTCATAAGTTTTTTCCTTTTTTATTATTCACTATCCAGTCTCCTATATTTTAGGAAGAATATTGCTCTAGGGAGAATATTCTTTTCAATTTTCACTTTAGTTTAACTAGTTGAGTGAAATCTAGATGTTCCATTGGTTTTGTTACCATGCAACATTGGGATCATCACAAGCTACTGTGCATTAGCCTTGGTATGATCACTATACTAGTGCATTACCCATTATTCCTTGATCTCCTCCTCACTTCACTCTGTTTCATTCAGTTAACTGAAGACTGGTAGACTAGTTAACTCAACTAGGCAGCAGTTCACTCCTGTAACTACCTCAAAGACTAGATTAGGTGGCAGTTTACTCCCGTAACTGATGGTGTGTGTCCAGATCACTCTATAATACCACTATGGTGTATTGACTTCACCTCCAATGCACATTGGTTGAGTTGTACAGAGTATATCATGTGTAAATTATTAATTATTCATTACGGTTAATGAGAATTCCTCCATTCCTTCTCTCTTGCTTCTTATTTCTCAATTTCTCTCTGCAAATGTGTATGATATTTTCTAGCTATATATATTATGTGTAGGTTCAACACATTTACATGGTATCAGAGCCAACAGACTGCTAAGCAAATGTTAAGCCCTAATATTGGCTCATTACCCCTTAATTAGGGCATATTACATTAGTAATGTTATTTTATTTATGTCAGATTTATTGCATTAGTTGAAATTATACCTCTAGTCTCCTATATATACCAAGGACACATTTTCATTTGGAATCATCTTGTACTTGAACAATTATGTGGGGTAAAAGGAGTTTGCCCCATCGAAGAGGGTTATTATCTAAAATTATCTCTTTTTCAAGGCGTCGAGTACTTATTCTGAGGTTTTTCTATGCTATATTGATATTTGGTTCTTAACATATGGTATCAGAGCTCAAGGTCTTGGGGTTTCACTACTGCATCTGAGACATCTTGGAATTTTTGCTATAAATTTGTTTCTTCAATGTTTCAGAAGGAATGGCGTGGAGGATATTTAGCAGACAGATTAAGGTATGTTGGGTTAAAATTTCAGCTTTTGAGGCCTTATACTTTTGAAGATACATCATGTGAAAGATAGGGTTATGGAATCATCCTAAATTGAGTCATTGCATAGTTTTTGCTATAAAACATCTTTTGTAATGTTTCAGACCCTAAAATATGGAGGATATTCACAAAAATTAGTAAGGTAGCTATGGTAAAACGTTCAACTTTTGGTTCATCTTACATTTGTATATACACCCTTTGGAAGATAGGGTATCTAACTAGTCCTATTGACTAGTCTCAAGAAGGTGTTCCGGGTAAAACAATCATAACATCTTCCTAAAGTATCCAAATTGAGTGAGACTAGTTTCATTGGATAATGGACAGTCTATATTATTTTTGGTATGAGTTTCAGAATTTAATATCAATTATTGTGTGTGGGGCATGCTATACAAGTGAGATCTCCTGGAAAGGACAAAAATCAGCAAGTTGTGGGGAAGTTACCGTAAAATCCACTTGGCACATCCAATTTTGATCAGACGTGTGGCATTGCAGAGAAGAAATATTATAGAACTATAAAAAAAGAACTTTCATACCCATAAGGGCTGAAACTCGAGAGATACAATAGAAGAAATATTTTCTGCAGAACCACCTCAAAATCAAGGTTCAAAAGTGATACTTGGCCAACATGCCACCCAAAAGGGGAACTTCTACACCAAATAAGCCTTTAGAGAATCCTACTTGGACTCTTGATGAAGGTGAAGAAATGCGTAGGGACATAAATGATTTACAAAAGAAGATAGTAACAAAATATGAACTACAAGAGATGATGGATTCAATAGAAGCTGAGTTTGAGGAAATAAATACTAAGATGGACACTCTAAAAGGGGAGATCATGGAAGTATTGAAAATTTTTGTAACATAGATGACACCTGAAAGTGAAAATGCATTCCATGAAACTCATTATGAGGACATAAGGAAGGTGAATGAAGAATGGAGAAACTCTAACCTTGGGTTTAATACCAACCATGTTCCAAAGATCGATATGAGGAAGTTTGATGGCAAGGACCCTATCACATGGATACTTCAGATGGAGAAATTCTTTGATCTACATAATGTGCCACATACACAAAAGGTACAAATTGCTTCTTTATATTTAGAAACCAATCTATTTGTATGGTATATATGGCTTTGTTCTCACAAATCACTCATCACTTGGACAATTTTCATGGAAGAAATGATAGCAGACTATGAGGATACAAGGAGTAATATCTTCTTTATCCAATTGATAAATCTCAAGCAAAATGGTTCAGTTACAAAGCACATTGAGAACTTCCAAAAATTGAATATTAAGGTAACATATATTCCACATGAGCACTTGATTTATGTATTCATAGGAACTTTAAGAGATAACATTCAACATGAGGTTCACCTTTGGGAACCCAAATCATTAGAGAATGCATTTAGGGTGGCAAGAAATGTTGAAAGTAAAAATATGGC
>JZKD02S1851748.1:0-13231 GCA_000966675.3 Picea glauca
CAGCCTCTAATGAAAATGTGTTTCTGATCCTAATTTTTAGGTTAGTTTGGAGGATTATTTTGAAACCTTGAATTGGATTTTCAGATCATTTAGTTTTTATTTCATTGCTAAGTAGCTTTAAGTGCTCATTGTCATCTTGAGATGATTCTAAAACCCTAGATCGGATGTGTAGCCGCAGATTTAATACTATGGAGGAACAAGCAAACCTCAGCAGGTGTTCTTGCCAGCAATACTGTTATGTGGCTCCTATTTGAGTGGTTTGGTTATTATCTACTGACACTTATTTGCCATGTTCTCATACTTGGCATCACGATCTTGTTTTGGTCCAACGCATCAGCCTTTATTAACAAGTAAGTTCTTGTGCTCCTTGGCCTTGGTACCATTTTCATGTGCTCTTGTTGAAGTTTTCATTGCAGTTTGAAACTTTACACTTATCTCAACAATAACAGTTCTTCAGAAAAGATGATTTCATTTGGTAGATATAAGCAAAGTTCATGACATAAATTTGATTGTCTGAATGAAAATTCTCTTGCATGGGCGGACAACCGGTTCGTATCCCTCAGATATCATTTTCTGAATAACTATTTCGGGATGTCGCTTCTGCTCTCAGATTTGAAATCAACCGATTGTTTACTGTTATACATGATGTTGTATCTGGGAGAGATTTGAAAGTGTATCTCAGATCTCAGATATATCTGTTAGTTCAATATTTTGCTTGTTTTTAATGGTCTGTGATTCTCTCAATTGGAACTAGCATATGCTACGCAAACCTCTTGCACTAGATGCTCAATAAATCTACAATTATGGTTACATGGAAAAAAAACCATTGTAGGCAAAAATCAGATGACATTTAGAGGCTCACGAACTGCAGAATTGGGTAAATGCTAAAACCAAAAATTACGCAGTATAAAACATTCTATCGATGTAGAACACTCTACTTGAAAAAATTATATCATGGCCTACAAGATTGCTTGGCATATGCATGTGTTTGAAGTAAATTCAAGCCAGAAAATCATCATTGCTATTTGACGAAACAGATTACTCAGAGCGAACATTAAATTATCTCATTTTACAAAAGGTTGTAAAATGTGCAGAGAGGGCCAACGGATGTTGGAATATTTTCTATACACATCTGATTTTCCTATTTTAGGGTAGGCTCTCACAACCACTTTGTTATGACAAGTTAAAGTAATTTTGTTGCATATATCATAGTAAGCATAATTTTGTGTATACATCTGCTGAGTCATGCTACTGGTTATGGTTTTGAACTTTTAAATATAAATTCATTTGTGTTCCTGGCTACTTTACGTTTAGTGATTCTTGGCAGTAGTACATAGCCAGGCATATTCCAATTTCAGTGTGTATCAACTTATTCTATATATGGTTGTTAAGGTCTAGGACCCTACCCTATCCATTAGTAGCACTCAGCTAGAATTCTGCAATCAGTTTTGCATGATAGAATGTCTAGTCAGGTGACTTTAGCATCCTTAACCACTATGGACTCAAGTAGATACAAAGCCTCTTCTTCAATACCTGTTGGAACCCGAGGTCTCTTTGACATACTTATAGACTTACTAACAGTTTTCTGACTTTGCTCCATGTTTGAATTTCTTGCAATAGTTCCACTATTAGACTTCTTTCTGCCACATGAGTGGAGTTGGTCTCTGGGCTACTTAAATTAAGCTGAATAGGAAAAATTAATTGAGAGTCCTACATATGGCTGTGCTTGTTATTTTAAGATAATATATTGTGGCAACTAATTCTTGTGAAGTGTTTTCCATCAAATTTTGGAATGAATACAGAATTAATTTGATTGGTTGTGCTCCCGTCTTGTGCAGCATTTGTTTTTGCTCATACAGTGCCCGTGCTTTATGAAAAATATGAAGATCAGGTTGATGCCTTCACATTCAAGACAATGGATGAAGCTAAGAAACATTACGGGACATTTGATGCCAATGTGTTGAGCAGTATTCCAAGAGGCCATTCTAGATGCGCTCCTTTAGTTGTTATTTATGGTGGATGGTAGCGTAACTACTTTTTGCTAGTTTTGATAGTTTCCTTTCTGTGCTTAGGCCTATTTAGAAATAGTTGCTCTGAATTGCGGATTTTCTCTGTTTGATTTGGATCTAATCTACTTTTGAACTTGATCAGTTACATGATCTGTTAGTTTTCTATCAAGTCGTCTATTTACTTTAATCTACTTTTGAACTTGATCAGTTACATGATCTGTTAGTTTTCTATCAAGTCGTCTATTTACTTTAATCTACTTTTGAACTTGATCAGTTACATGATCTGTTAGTTTTCTATCAAGTCGTCTATTTACTTGGACATGCACTATGTATTTAATTGGTCAATCGGCAATTTTAATTGTTTAATTTTCTTGAAAATCCCTAACTTGTTTCTATCAGCATGATATGATCTTTTACATTCAATTTGTGTAAGCAATTAACATAATTGCAACATTTTGAATGATAGCACTTGCCTTTGGCATCATTGCATTTTTACTGTAATGTTGTTGTTATATGTATCTAGAATTGAAACTTTAATAAGTCATTGCATTTAATAACCATGGACATAATGAGAGGTTGGGAATGTTTTGATTTTGAGTTTGTTCAGCGTGCATGTATGAACCATGGATGTGTGCTTTTGATTGGGAATGTTTTGATTTTGAGTTTGTTCATCATATATGAACCATGGATGTGTGATTTTGATGTTTAATATTAAAAGTTTGTGAAATACTATTTTGACTTCTCACATTTAGATTTCTTTGGTCTAATCCTAAATCTCTAGGATACAAAAAGAAGGGTTTGAGTTGATTTTTGGCTTGGAACTATTGCAAGTAATTCAAACATTTATGTAGTCACATTTAGACTTTTTTGGTCTAATCCTAAATCTCTAGGACCAAACAAGAAGTGTTTGAGTTGAATTTTGGCTTGTTAGTTTGTGGCCATTATAGATCCTGAAATCTTAATGTAAGAACTTGTTAACTGCATTTTAGTGGTTTCAGTAGTAGGACCACATGTGTTTTAACAATCAAATGATACATTCGACCCTTTTAGAAGAAATCTAAAACTGTGAATGAAGTGAGATAAAAGTAAAAATAAGAATGGACCAACTTCATAGGGAATGAATTGATTTCAAAGATTACACCCTTACATCAACCAATAGAAAAAACGAAGAAAATCTGCTGAGATGTATCATTGCAATACAATATCCAATGTATAGAGCCTTCAATTCTTGAGCCTGATCTTATGATCCTTGAAGGAATACTTAAATTGAAGGAATAATTAGATTTACAGGGAAGGATTTTCTATGTAAAAACTTACCTATTGGATTTTCTATAAGCCCTTGTATTGCTTTTTATCTCCGCTTATGAATTTGAAGAACTCTCTCCTCTTTGGCATATTCCTTTTTTTTTAATTAATAACCTTTAATACTTAATAGGAATTGGCAATGTCTCTTTCATCTCTTTGTTTAGGTTTGGGTTCAAATTGATAGAGGTGGTTTACAAAGCATTATGTATATTAGTTTAACTTTGTTAATATATAAANTGTTGAAGTTTTCATTGCAGTTTGAAACTTTACACTTATCTCAACAATAACAGTTCTTCAGAAAAGATGATTTCATTTGGTAGATATAAGCAAAGTTCATGACATAAATTTGATTATCTGAATGAAAATTCTCTTGCATGGGCAGACAACCGGTTCGTATCCCTCAGATATCATTTTCTGAACAACTATTTCAGGATGTCGCTTCTGCTCTCAGATTTGAAATCAACCGATTGTTTACTGTTATACATGATGTTGCATCTGGGAGAGATTTCAAAGTGTATCTCAGATCTCAGCTATATCTGTTACTTCAATATTTTGCTTGCTTTTAATGGTCTGTGATTCTCTCAATTGGAACTAGCATATGCTACGCAAACCTCTTGCACTATATGTTCAATAAATGTACAATTATGGTTACATGGAAAAAAAACCGTTGTAGGCAAAAATCAGATGACATTTAGAGGCTCACGAACTGCAGAATTGGGTAAATGCTAAAACCAAAAATTATGCAGTATAAAAAATTCTATCGATGTAGAACACTCTACTTGAAAAAATTATATCATGGCCTACAAGATTGCTTGGCATATGCATATGTTTGAAGTAAATTCAAGCCAGAAAATCTTCAAGGCTATTTGACGAAACAGATTACTCAGAGTGAACATTAAATTATCTCATTTTACAAAATGTTGTAAAATGTGCAGAGAGGGCCAACGGATGTTGGAATATTTTCTATACACATTTGATTTTCCTATTTTAGGGTAGGCTCTCACAACCACTTTGTTATGACAAGTTAAAGTAATTTTGTTGCATATATCATAGTAAGCATAATTTTGGGTATACATCTGCTGAGTCATGCTACTGGTTATGGTTTTGAACTTTTTAAATATAAATTCATTTGTGTTCCTGGCTACTTTACGTTTAGTGATTCTTGGCAGTAGTACATAGCCAGGCATATTCCAATTTTAGTGTGTATCAATTTATTCTATATATGGTTGTTAAGGTCTAGGACCCTACCCTATCCATTAGTAGCACTCAGTTAGAATTCTGCAATCAGTTTTGCATGATAGAATGTCTAGTCAGGGGACTTTAGCATCCTTAACCACTATGGACTCAAGTAGATACAAAGCCTCTTCTTCAATACCTGTTGGAACCCGAGGTCTCTTTGACATGCTTATAGACTTACTAACAGTTTTCTTACTTTGCTCCATGTTTGAATTGCTTGCAATAGTTCCACTATTAGACTTCTTTCTACCACATGAGTGGAGTTGGTCTCTGGGCTACTTAAATTAAATTAAGCTGAATAGGAAAATTTAATTGAGAGTCCTACATATGGCTGTGCTTGTTATTTCAAGATAATATATTGTGGCAACTAATTCTTGTGAAGTGTTTCCCATCAAATTTTGGAATGAATACAGAATTAATTTGATTGGTTGTGCTCCCGTTTTGTGCAGCATTTGTTTTTGCTCATACAGTGCCCGTGCTTTATGAAGAATATGAAGATCAAGTTGATGCCTTCACATTCAAGGCAATGGATGAAGCTAAGAAACATTACGGGACATTTGATGCCAAAGTGTTGAGTTCCAAGAGGCCCGCTGAAGGACAAGAAATTCTAGATGCGCTCCTTTAGTTGTTATTTATGGTGGATGGTAGCGTAACTACTTTTTGCTAGTTTTGATAGTTTATTTTCTGTGCTTAGGCCTATCTAGAAATAGTTGCCCTGAATTGCTTAGGCCTATCTAGAAATAATTGCCCTGAATTGCGGATTTTCTCTGTTTGATTTTGGATCTAATCTACTTTTGAACTTGATCAGTTGCATGATCTCTTAGTTTTCTATCAAGTCGTCTATTTACTTGGACATGCTGGTCAATCGGCAGTTTTAATTGTTTAATTTCTTTGAAAATCCCTAACTTGTTTCTATCAGCATGACATGATCTTTTACATTCAATTTGTGTAAGCAATTAACATAATTGCAATAATTTGAATGATAGTACTTGCCTTGCTTTGGCATCATTGCATTTTTACTGTAATGTTGTTGTTATATGTACCTAGAATTGAAAATTTAATAAGTCATTGCATTTAATAACCATGGACATAATGAGAGGTTGGGAATGTTTTGATTTTGAGTTTGCTCAGCGTGCATGGTTCATGTATGAATCATGGATGTGTGCTTTTGATTGGGAATGTTTTGATTTTAAGTTTGCTCATCCTGCATATATGAACCATGGATGTGTGATTTTGATGTTTAATATTAAAAGTTTGTGAAATACTATTTTGACTTCTCACATTTAGACTTCTTTGGTCTAATCCTAAATTTCTAGGATACAAAAAGAAGGGTTTGAGTTGATTTTTGGCTTGGAACTATTGCAAGTAATTCAAATATTTATGTAGTTCACATTTAGACTTTTTTGGTCTAATCCTAAATCTCTAGGACCAAACAAGAAAGGCTTGAGTTGAATTTTGGCTTGTTAGTTTGTGGCCATTATAGATCCTGAAATCTTAATGTAAGAACTTGTAAATTGCATTTTAGTGGTTTCAGTAGTAGGACCACATGTGTTTTAACAGTCAAATGATACATTAGACCCTTTTAGAAGCAATCTAAAACTGTGAATAAAGTGAGATAAAAGTAAAAATAAGAATGGACCAACTTCATAGGGAATGAATTGATTTCAAAGATTACACCCTTACATCAACCAATAGAAAAAACGAAGAAAATCTGCAGAGATGTATCATTGCAATACAATATCCAATGTATAGAGCCTTCAGTTCTTGAGCCTGATCTTATGATCCTTGAAGGAATACTTAAATTGAAGGAATAATTATGATCCTTAAAGGAATACTTAAATTGAAGGAATAATTAGATTTACAGGGAAGGATTTTCTATGTAAAAACTTGCCTATTGGATTTTCTATAAGCCCCTCTATTGCTTTTTATTTCCTCTTATGAATTTGAAGAACTCTCTCCTCTTTGGCATATTCCTTTTTTTTTAAGTTAATAACCTTTAATACTTAATAGAAATTGGCAATGTCTCTTTCATCTCTTTCTTTAGGTTTGGGTTCAAATTGATAGAGGTGGTTTACAAAGCATTGTGTATATTAGTTTAACTTTGTTAATATATAAAAGTTAATTTTAAGGAAAGTCTATATCTTCATGTGAGAGCATGATCCGTAAATCCAATACTAACATTGTCCACTCCCTAAATGTCATCATACCTTATGGATCTTCTTTGGAATATTTCCTTTTCTTTGTATAATACTTTCTTGCAAAGAGGATTTTTTTCTCTTGACAACTCGATGTCAACATTCTTTTGTAAGTATTTAGGGGAATATGGAGAAAATGCATTTATTCCATTGGTTAAGAGAAGTGGAGTGTGTTCTACCTAACACCATGGCATTTGTAATTGAGCAAGTGTTTGGAGAAACTCCATGTTTTAAGGAGGTTTGAGAAGTTGATTCACAAATGGATTAAGTACACATGCTTCCTCATTCATGCTTACAATGTTCATTTGAGCATGAAACAACCATTCCTGTATGGGAGTGTAGGAAATCTATCATTAGATGTGATGTAGCCTATCTTAAAACATGTAATCTCAAGTTGGTATTTCCCTTAGTTACTAACAATTATACTTCTTGAACTCACGGGAGCAACCACAACTACATTTGGGGTTTAAAAGTGATGATTTTTTCTTATGTGCACAAGTGATATTTGAAGGTGAACATTCATTTCTCTATTAAAATCACTTATGTTTATTGGCAAGTTTTCACATTTGCAAACATCTGTTTAGAGAGGTTTTTAGAAATGTTGCTTCAACAATGTTTAAGTTGATATAGGAATTATCTCTTTTACAATTTTATTTTATTGGACATATGATTTAAAGTGTCGCAATTGTGATGTAAGTCATATCANTCTTCACAATTTGTTCAAAAGGAGAACAAAGGACACCGCAACCACTACAACCTTGCCCCAAGCACCTTCTATCCAACAGAAGGAGGTCAACAAGGCTGCAGAAAAGGGAAAAAATTCCTTCTGAACATCGTCCTCTCACACATATCAACTTGTTGAACAGTCTCAACCTCGACAGGTTCGTGATAGATTTCCACAAACTGAGTAGTGCAACGTCTCCAGCAAGACAAGCAGCTCACCAAGATGCAGATTCAACAAATGCTTTTCCCTCTCCCCCGGGAACTCAACGCAATGGATACCATTGCTTCCTAAGGAGAGAGGATTGATCCAGGTGGATATCGATGGCCACCCACCTTTTCCAAATGGATCAAAACCATTTTCTGACAATTTTGGCAATTTACTATTTTTACCAGGTTTTAACTTCCGGGGCCATTTTGAGGACCCAAATGAAGGTTTTTCAAGATAGAGGTTCTCAATGATATTCGAATGAATAATTGAGCCCCCAAAATGAGTCTCCTGGACGATACCTCTCCAATGAACTATCACACGCCTAAAATGAAGATCGTATGCAAAAGTTACGACCCTGGGAAATTGATGTACTCACTTACCCAAACGGGGCCCACATGACTTTTGGCACTTCATCTCCTATGATTAGGTTTTTGGATGTCTAGGGTTTTTGGAATTATTTCTTATTGTAAAAAGGCCTACATAGCCTCATTGTAATCATCTTATTATGAGTGCGAGTAGCCGTCATATCTCTTCTAAGAGATAAGCTGCCACCATTCTATCGAGTCTTTCACTTTGTATTTTACAGTCTCTGTACATTTATTTCATTAATAGAAATCGTGTATTACTGTATATCTGTGTTTATGGTTGCATCTATGATATATTTATGTTATATTATTGAATATCTATGATATCTTTGTGCATTTCTTTATTATATCTCCGATCTCATTTCGTGCTGAAAATAATTTGGATTAGTGGTATCAGAGCAGGCTACTCTTGATAACTTTTTCAGTGCATGTCCCCGACGAGGTCTGATTATAGCAATTTGGGTCTCAAGGTTGTCGCTCTTGAAGAAAATCCCTCTCACACACCCCAAGAAACCCTCAATGGCAGAAGAAAAGAAAAACGACGGAGCAAACGATCCTATCAATCTACTGCTTGAGCAAGCTCTCACGTGACAGAGGGATGAAATGATGGAGAATTTTTCCCACATCCTTAAATACCTACCAATGGCATCAGGTGCATATTCATCAAGAAGCCACTTTGGAGGCACCTCGCCTTTCAAGGTACAAGTTAATTTTGATATTCCTGTATTTGAAGGAAATATAGATGTAGAAGCCCTAGAAAAATGGTTAACTCTGCAAGAAGGTAAATGACAGATCACTGACGCAGACCCCACTACTATTGTCGTGATCGCAACAATTCAACCAGAAGAACCAATAGATCCTGAAGACGGGGAGCGTCGTTTTCATTCACAAATGTGGGTGAAGGGGACCCCACTACATTTTATTGTTGATAGTAGAAGCCAGAAGAACCTCATCTCAGCAGAGGTTGTCAAACAGTCGGTATTCTCGATAACACCACACTTGCAGCCATACAACATCAGGCGGGTTCTCCAAAGACGAGATCTCTATGTGAACCAACCGTGTCGATTTTCATATGACATCCAACCCTTCAAGGATGAGGTATTATGTGGTGTTGCCCCACTGGATGTCTGTGATGTTCTCTTTAGCCAACCATATATGTGGAGACACCATGTTGTTTATGAGTCTCAACCCTATAGTTTCATTGTTACTTTGGGGGGTCATTTCTAAAGAATACCAGAGGTAGTTCTGACTACTATTCCACCTAAAAAGTTCCACAAGGTAGTATCTCATACTACAAAATTCATCTTCTTCAAAATCTCTTCAAAAGCAAAACAAAAGGACACTGCAACCACTATAGCCTTGCGCCAAGCACCTTCTATCCTACAAAAGAAGGTTGACAAGGATGAAGCAAAGGGAAAAGATTCCTTATACACATCGTCCTCTCACATATCTCGACTTGTTGAACAGCCTCAACCTCGACAGGTTCGTGAAAAATTTCCACAAACTGAGCAACGTGATGTCTCCAGCAAGACAAGCAGCTCACCAAGATGCATATTCAACAAACGCTTTTCCCTCTCCCTTGGGATTTCAACGCAATGGATACCATTTCTTCCTAAGGAGGGAGGATTGATCTAGGTGGATATCTATGGCCACCCACCTTTTCCAAAAGGCCCAAAACTATTTTTTGGCAATTTTGGCAATTTACTATTTTTAGTAGGTTTTAACTTTCGGGGACATTTTGAGGGCCCAAATGAAGGTTTTTAGAGATAGAGGTTCTCAATTATCCAAAGGTATAATTAGGCCCCCAAAATGAATCTCCTCGACGATACCTTTCCAACATGCTATCACACGCCTAAAACGAAGATCCTATGCAAAAGTTACGCCCCCGGGAAGTTGATGTACTCACTTACCCAAATGGGGCCCACATGACTTTTGGCGCTTCATCTCTTAGGATTAGGTTTTTGGATGTCTAGGGTTTTTATCATTCCTACTTATTGTAAAAAGGCCTTCATAGTCTCATTGTAATCATCTTCTTGCAAATGCGAGTAGCCGTCATATCTCTTCTCAGAGATAAGATGCCACCATTCTATCGAGTCTTTCACTTTGTATTTTATAGTCTCTGTACATTTATTTCATTAATAGAAATCGTGTATTACTGTATATCTGTGTTTATGGTTGCATCTATGATATATTTATGTTATATTATTGAATATCTACGATATCTCTATGCATTTATTTATTATATCTCTGATCTCATTTCATGCCGAAAATAATATGGATCAGTGGTATCAGAGCAGGCTGCTCTTGATCATTTTTTAAGTGCATGTCCCCGATGAGGTTTTATTATAGAAATTTGGGTCTCAATCTTGTCTCTCTTGAAGACAATCTCTCTCGCACACCCAAGAAACCCTCAATGGCGGAAGAAAATAAAAATGATGGAGCATACGATCCTATCAATCTATTACTTGAGCAAGCTCTCACGTGACAAAGGGACTAAATGATGGATAACTTTTCCCACATCCTTAAACGCCTACTGATAGCATCAGGCACAACTTCATCAAGCAGCCACTTTGGAGGCACCTTACCTTTTAAGGTACAAGTTAATTTTGATATTCTTGTATTTGAAAGACAGATAGATGCAGAAGCCCCAGAAAAATGGTTAACTCTGCTAGAAGGTTATTTCTCTATTCACAATTTTTCCGACAAATAAAAGATCACCTTTGCACTCCTTAAAGATCTCCCTTATGTCAAACATTGGTGGGAAACTTACTAGGAGCAAAGTTCCACAAGGGATTCTGAAATATATCTGGCCGATCCCACTTGAGATTTTTTTTTGGATGTGGTAAAAGAACAGTATTACCCTATTGGCAACTATGAGGACCAGTACATGAGATGGACCACACTGCAGCAAGAGAGGGTCCAAGCAGTTCTGGAGTTCACCAATACCTTCCATACCTTGTGCACCAAGATGGGTATCAAGGACTCAGAGCGACATTTGGTTTTGAAATATCGTGGGGCTCTACATAGATAAATCCAAACTGAAATGTATTTTCTGGACATCTCATCACTCGGTGTTGCTTAATGATATGATGCTAAAATTGAGAAGAAATTTAAGCACCAGAACAAACGGGAGTTCAGGTCTGCAAATCCACAACAACCAAAGTATGACAAAGATGGCCCTAACAAACAGTCTCCTGAAAACCAGTCCAAGAGACATGAAAAGAAGGGTCACTGGAAGAAAAAGAAGGACACTAGAAAATGGTGAGATTTCCACAAAATCCCTTGGCACAACATCGATGAATGTCTCTCAAAACAGTCATTGGTGGCCTATATCAAAGGCGAGGAGACAAACCCTGATTCAGAATCTGATTCTAAAAATACTGGTAAAGGACAGATTAGTGACACAGAGCCCACTGCTATTGTTGCGACCACAACAATTCAACTAGAAGAACCAACATATCCTGAAGAAGGGGAGCACCTTTTTCATTCACAAATGTGGGTGAAGGGTACCCCACTGTATTTTATTCTTGATAGTGAAAGCCAAAAGAACCTCAGCTTAGCAGAGGTCATCAAATAGTTGGGATTGTCGACAACACAACACACGTAGCCAAACAACATCGGGTGGCTTCGGCAAGGATGAGATCTTCGTGTCAACCAATAGTGTTGATTGTCATACGACATCCAACCCTTCAAGGATGATGTATTATGTGATGTTTCCCCAGTGGATGTCTGTGATGTTCTCTTGGGCCAACCATATATGTGGAGACGCCATGTTGTTTATGAGTATCGACCTTGTAGTGTCATTGTTACTTTGGGAGGTCATCTTGAATAAAATCGCTCTTGCACACCCAAGAAACCCTTAATGGTTGAAGAAAAGAAAAATGACGGAGCAAACAATCCTATCAATCTATTGCTTGAGCAAGATTTTGTGCAACAGAGGGAGGAAATGATGGAGAATTTTTCCCACATCCTTAAATGCCTGTCAATAGCATCAGGTGCATATTCATCAAGTGACCACTTTGGAGGCACCTCTTTTTTCAAGGTACAAGTTAATTTTGATATTCCTGTATTTGAAGGACAGATAGATGCAGAAGCCCTAGAAAAATGGTTAACTCTGCTAGAAGCTTATTTCTCTGTTCACAATTTTTTCGACAAAGAAAAGATCACCTTCACACTCCTTAAAGCTCTCCCTCATGTCAAACATTGGTGGGAAACTTACTGGGATCAAAATTCCACAGAGGATTCTGTAATATATGGGGCCGATCCCACTTGTGATTTTTTTTTGGATGTGGTAAAAGAACAATATTACCGTGTTGGCAACTATGAGGACCAGTACATGAGATGGACCACACTGCGACAAGAGAGGGGACAAGCAGTTCTAGAGTTCACCAATACCTTCCATACCTTGCACACCAAGATGGGTATTAAAGACTCTAAGAAACATTTGGTTCTGAAATACTGTGGGGCTCTACATAGATACATCCAGACTGAAATAGATTTTCTGGACATCTCATCACTCGGTACTGCTTATTGATATGCTGTTAAAATTGATCAGAAATTTAAGCACCAGAAACAAAAGGGAGTTTGGATCTTCAAATCTGCAACAACCAAAGAATGACAAAGACGACCCTAACAAACATTATCCCAACAACCAATCCAACACACAGGAAAAGAAGGTTCACAAGAAGACAAAGAAGGACACTGTAATACCCCTCCTAACTAAGGACAACTACTCTATCAACAGGTGCAATTTTTTTTTTTGTTTGTTAAGTGTGTGCGCGCGTGTAGAAGAACAACCCGCTCGACTCTACGTCACCACTCGGACTAACAAGACACAAGAAGGACGAACCCCATCAAGATGACCCTACATATCAATGGTGGCAACAGAAAAATAAACGCCCTTGGACAAGGCATGCAACTAGCAGCTGTAAGCCGAGAAGGACACCAGGGTTTAGGTACAATATTGTCACAGAATGAAGGAATCCAACAGAGTGGGTCGCAAGAGTGGAACTGTTCCTTTAAACAGCCCGCGACTCTTGATACGGCACGGGATTCCTTCCACCGGATTTACACAGAGACATAAACTAAGGCATCTGAAGGTGTCTACATCCCACTTGACACGACTGACCCCATACTCAAGACTCAGCCCAGTGCACAAAGAAAAAAAAGAAAAAGTACAACCGCCCTCGA
>JZKD02S1851748.1:29834-48689 GCA_000966675.3 Picea glauca
TTGGGAGGCTGTTCTACACATCATCAACAATCAATTGAGACAAATCTGGGATTGACCTCATTTTGAGGAAGCATCCCTCTTCTTTTGCAACTGAATTTTGACTTACTATTTTTAGTATGGCAGATCCATGTTTTGAGGATCTGAAAACTGTTTGTAAAGGATATAAATCCCATGAACTCAGTCTGAGAGGGGGTTCGATTTTGGATAGAGTAATTAGCTATTGTACTCAAACTTTTTATGTTAATACAGATCACTGGTTCCTTTCAATTTTGATTGTCAGCTTTCCATCTTTCTTCTGCATTATTATCTGCGTTGTCAAGCCTTGAATGGCTGTTATCCCATTGTTTAGCTCATAGCCTGATAATAAGTCTCTTGATTGTTTCTTAGACCCTACATTGTACTGGTTTAGTTACAATCTTTTCTCCACCCACTTCAAAAGTTATCTGTTGATTAATCAATCTTTGAGAGCACTGTCTATTTGTTTATCATTTTCATGTTTGAATGCCATAAGCTGTATTGAGTTGTCCCATTGATCCACCTTTATAAAATACAAAAACATTTCATGTCTTAAGTTACCAAGCACCTTTGGTCTGCAACCACAAAGGGTTTCTTGGAGTGGTAACAGGTGGAACCCTAGGGGCGATTACGAGGTCCAACTCAGTTCCAAGGGTTTTTTCACGATCATATTGTACAACATGGAAGATAAGGACCGAATCTTCGAAAATGGTCCCTATTTCTTCAACTCAGCTGGGTTGTTTCTCAGGTTCTGGACAGAACGTTTCAGCCCAGACAAGGAAGACTTCTCGATGGCACCTGTCTGGATCCGCCTCTACTCGCTCCCACAGGAGTTCTGGCTCGAGGAGATTCTAATGGGAATAGGCAACACAATCGGTCAATACGTCAAAGCCTTTGAAGCCACCAAACAACGGAAATATACTTCCTACGCCCTTATTTGTGTGTACATGAACATTGCCCGAGCCCTACCAGGATCGGTCATTCTAGAGCATCAGGACGAGGACTGGGTGCAAACCCTCGATTATGGACATATCACGTTCCGATGCCGCCGATGCCATGAACATGGCCATCTATTCAGGGATTGTCCGCTGACCCAGCCAGCCCCCAAAGTTGAACAGAACACACAGAAGGACAGCTTCATCACAATCCAATCAAAGAAGAAGCACCCACCCTGCAAGCAAAATGACCGGTCCCAAGCCTGGCATTTAGATCAAGAATGCCTATGATATTCTCAGCCAACTCCCAGAGGAGGAGGAAATCCAGGATCCGGGCAATGGAACAGAGAAAAGAACAGGACCAGGCCCCAAACCCTCTCTGGATCCGAACCAAAGAACCCTCATTGAGGAAGTGGGGGAAGCCGATGGTGACACGCCAATGCAGCTTGATGCCCAAGAACTAGCCTGTATAGACCTCGAAAAACTTGAAGAAGCCTTAGATGCAAGAGATATGCAGGCCCTCCCGAAGGAGCAACTACAAAAAGTACACAAAGTCTTTCTCAACTCCACGAAAGGATCCACAGCCCGCCTGGGTATTGCCATAGAATCGAGCTCTCTATCAAAAAAAAACCCGCGTGAGACCAAGAGACGCGGCAGAAAACTGGCACATCAATTAATTAAGGAGGCAGGCAACCTCATGATTAACTCTGGCCAGATCCAGAAGCTCTCGGAGGGATACCTCCACCCCCACTCATCTGCCCAATGATGAAGACAATAACCTGAAACATAAGGGGACTCAACAGTAGGACTAAGCAAAGGATCCTTTGAGACTGCATATAGGAGGAAAACTCAGACATCCTTATGCTCCAGGAAACAAAATGTGCGGGATTAGAAGCAGAACACATCTTCCAGCAAATTTGGAAAAACTGCAGTTACTTCTATACGGATGCAGCAGGGGCCTCAGGGGGCCTCGCCATCCTATGGAATCTAGGCCATATTGCACTCAGTGAGCCCTTCTCAACAGCAGGCACCCTAATAGCCCGCTATGAGGTAACAGGCTCAAATCAAGAGAGCACTATCACCACCGTCTATGGCCCGCAAAGTCAACAAGAGAAAAACAAGTTCATGGACATGCTAGCATACATTAAAACCCTGGTTACCACACAAAACTGGATCCTTGGAGGCGACTTCAACATGATAATGAAACTGGAGGAGAAATTAGGCGGCAGCAAGCGACTCGATCCGAAAAGTGGTAAGTTCAAAACCCTTCCTGAAAATCTAAATTTGGTAGACATTGAAAACAGCAATGGCACTTTCACCTGGTCCAATCGAAGATCAGGTAGCTAGCATGTGGCATGCAAGCTTGATCGCTTCCTTGTTGCGAAAGATTTGATTGCAAGCGACCTCTGCATGGAAATCCTGATTCTCCCCAAGACGGGCTCAGATCAATGGCCTGTAGCCCTCCAAATTGCAGCAGACACCGCCCCCACACCCAAACCCTTCCGCTTCGAGAAATTCTGGCTCACCCATCCCGACTTCCAGCACCTAGCGACAACCTGGTGGCAACAAGCAGAGGTGGACCACAGAACCAAGATGTATAAATTCCAGCAACGACTCAAGAAATTCAAGAACTGGAATCAAGAACTGGAACAGGAACACCTTCGGCAACATACTTCAAAGCATCAAAGACATCGAATTCAGAGTAGCAGAGATACAGAAAATTTTCATCAGTGGGATCCATACTCCTGATCTCATGATGGAAGAGGAACAACTGCTTGCACACCTGGAGCAGCGAAGGCAGCAGGAGGAAATTATTTGGAGACAAAAATCCCGAGTGCAGTGGCTCAAAGAAGGGGAGAAGAACACGACATTTTTTCACCGCACAATGATCCACATGCAGCACATCAACAGAATCACTCATCTGGAGGATGCCCAAGGAAACCAGATATGCGAGCACAACCTCATTGAGAAAGAGCTCACACAACACTATCAGAATCTTCTAACAGAAACTGAGCAAAATCAAGAGTAGGATATCGCCCGAGTAACCAGTCACATCCCCTCTCTGGTCACCCCTGAACAGAATGCTTCCCTCATAAAACCCATCACCCAGGAGGAGGTGGATCAGGCTGCAAAAAACATGCCTTCTGGTAAAGCACCTGGCCCTAACGGCTTCACGTCGGACTTTTTCCACCACTGTTGGTACATAATACGAAGGGATGTCTAGGAGGTGGTTAAGGAATCACGGGCCTCGGGTCAAGTTCTTCGAGCGTTCAATGCCACTTTCCTTACCCTTATCCCAAAGGAGGAACGGGTCACCAATCCCAAGCACTTCAGACCCATTGCCCTGTGCAATGTCATATACAAAATCATCACCAAGGTCATCGCAAACCGCCTCAAGCCAATTCTGCCTCATGTCATCTCTAAAGAACAAGTGGGATATGTGGAGGGTCGGAAAATCATGGACAATGTCATCTTGGCACATGATATCATCAGCTCTCTCAAAACAGGAAAAACCCTAGGTATTCTTATCAAACTTGATCTCTCAAAAGCCTTTGACAAGGCTAGTTGGCGCTACCTCTAGGCCACCCTCCTAGCCTTCGGTTTTGATCACACATGGATCAGTTGGATTATGAACCTCACCTCCACGGCCTTCTTCTCAATTTTAGTCAATGGGGTTCCCTCCCTGCCTTTCCCAGCCTCCAGGGGCATCCGGCAGGGCGATCCACTCTCACCCTTCCTCTTTGTCCTAATGGCAGAGGGCTTGGGCTGTTACATCAAGGAAGCCATTCAGGATGGCAGTCTCAAGGGCCTTCCCCTGCACAACATTCAGCCAGCTCCCTCTCACAGTCAATTTGTTGATGACACTCTCCTCATGAACTCCCCCACATCTCGAGAAGCACAAAATCTCAACTCCATCCTGTCTGACTTCACTGAAGCCTCGGGCATAACTCTAAATCTTGAAAAATCCAAGATCTTCTTCTTTAACATGCCCTACACTGTCCAACTTCACATTTCGAGAATTTTAGGCATCCCGAGGAGCTCCCTTCCATCCAAGTACCTAGGCATTCCCTTAACGATAGCGCCTGGAAAGTCCATCTCTTGGGACAACCTCCTCCTTTCGATCTCTAATAGCCTGGCTATTTGGACCTTCAGACCCTTAAACTTAGCAGTAAGACTGGTCTTGCTAAAATCGGTTCTCCAATCCCTTCCCACCTACCTTTTCACAGCTCTGGCCACACCCAAACAAATAATCAAAGCTATCAGAAATCTTCAGCGGAATTTCCTCTGGCGGGGACTACAACCAAACAAGAAATGGGCCTTAGTTAGCTGGGATAAGGTCTGCGCTCCCAAGAGCTTGGGAGGACTTGGACTTCGCGACCCTGGCAAACTGAATCAGACAATGGGAGCCAAGATCTGGTGGCACTAGTTGACAACCCCAGGCGCTCTCTGGGCACAAATCTGGAAGCACAAATATGCCCCCACAATGCAGCCTGATCAAATGATCCGACACAACACCAGAATACAGGGCTCGAACATTTGGAACACTGCCTGTCAAAACAAAGACTTGGTGCAGAAGCACGCTTTCTGGGAAATTCGCAATGGTAGCAGCGCTGAGTTTTGGCAGGATTCCTAGCAGCAGCTCAAGCCTCTAACTGATCTCTCTGAGCTCACGCCTCTACGACAGGTCCTCAATAGAACACCCTCCCCAAATGTCAAAGATCTCTGGCAACCATGGACAGGGAATCAAACTTGGAGGCTTTGGAAGACCTCCCACCTAGACCTAGCAGCTCCTCCTGACGTTGACCTCTCGGCTTGGAAAAATGAAGCTGCACGCAGGAAAATCCTCGTCAAGGAGGGACCTGACATTCTACGATGGGGGAACTTGGCCTCAGGCAACTTCTCAATAAAAGAAGCCTACCACATCCAAGGGAATCATCACATTCAAGAAACGGACACCATCTGGGACACAGTTTGGAACAAGATCCTCTGGCCGAAGGTTTCCACCTTCCTCTGGCTCATCATCCACAACCGCATCTTAACTTGGGACAATATTCGGAAAAGGGGCTTTTTCGGTCCCTCCATCTGCGCCCTGTGCCATTGCCAAGAGGAAACCAAAGAGCACCTCTTCAATGGCTGTCGCTACAGCCAAATTGTCTGGGATCAAGGGGCCCAAATCATGCGTAGGTCCAATCAAAACAAGGGCATCATCCGAGACACCATAGCGGGCTGGGGCACTATCGCCTTCACTAACCCCATCCCAAATCACATCTGGACACTTCTCCCAGGTTTTATCCTCTAGCAGCTATGGAAGGAACGAAACAAGCGCATCTTTCACTCCAAAGGCTCCCCCCCAGAGCTCATTTGGCACAACGTGGTCACTCACATCAAGGAAACACTCAGAAGCAGGAGCTAGAGAGAGTCAGATCGGGTCTGCCCCCATGAAGAGCTCAGTATCCTTCAAAGATGACAACTCAACGTGAAATATTTGGGCACAGCTTACGCTCCCAAGACTCACTTTCCCAGCCCCAACAACTGGACCCCACCCCCCAACGATTATGTCAAAATCAACTTTCATGGCGCCTCAAAGGTCAACCCAGGACCAGCAGGCTACGGGGTGGTAGTCCGAAACCCCAAAGGAAAAATTTTGGCCATTACAGCAAGACACCTGGGGGAAACCACAAACAATGTTGCGGAGCTTACAGGCTTGATACAGGATCTTCATGTGGCCATCTCTTTACCCAGCCACAACATCATCCTAGAAGGGGATTCTCAAGTCATCCTTCAACTGATCACCAAGATCTTGCATGGGGGAAATCCGCAAATGATATCACCAAGCTGGCGGTTGGCTGGTATGCTTGAGGACTTCAACAACCTTTGCAGTTGAAGTCTAAATATCATTCCCTCCCATGTCAAGAGGAAAGCCAATGGAGTGGCTGATTATCTAGCAAACGAAGGAGTTCAAAGGGAGTCCGAGCGTATAATATGGAAGGCCCAATCCTCAGCGGCCTTTGATATTTTAAAACACTGTCAACACCTCGCCGACAAAGATTTCCTACCCTCGGATGGGGTGCCAGCCGAGCAACCTGAGCATGTGGAGGAGTAGATCGGGCACGTGGAGGTGCCATCGGGACGACTATTTAATGAGGCCCCTCCTCCCGACTGTGGGCAGTAAATACCAGACCCTCCCTCCGTAAACTTGGCATGATGACAGATCTACTCGCATGCGCAAAAGGAACGGAACGCCAGAGCACTCAGCTCTCGGCGTTAATGGCCCTCTCCATGCTGGGCTATGTATTACGAAATTGCAAGAGTTATGTTCATGCCTGTAGCTTTCATGTGAATTTTCCAAAGCTGGTCCAACTCTGTCGAGCAGGGAGCTCCCCCTTCGTGTACGCCATGCCAAGAATCTGAGGCCGACCTCAACGCGGTGCAGGCTAGTATGCAGTCGAATCCCGGTGAAAACGCCACAAGAGATTCGCTCAAGCTATCCGCGCGACTCGGAGGAAATGCAGGGCAACCACCACCACAGTTCTCTCGCCACCCCGACCTTTTGAGGAGGCAGACCCACCCTTCAGGCACTCGCCACCCTCTATCACTTTGGGAGACCCTCCACAGACTGCCATTGCTCTCAGTGAGACTCTCGAGGCCTGCATCGTGGCAGAGGAGACACCAAGATGCGTGGTCGAGGAAGAAATACCAGACCGTATCACTATCGAGCAGGAGTATCCGCCAACTTCCATCGCTCTGGGCGACCCTCCACAGCCTTTCATCGCTCCTACTGAGGTCTATGTTACCTGTATAGTGGAGGAGGAGATACCTGACTGCGACACTGCAGACCAGAAACACGAGACATTGCCGGGCAACAAAAACACAGGACTGGGAATGGAACTTGAGGAACAGGAGCTGGAAAAGAACCTGCTGCTGCTGCTACATCTAGACCACCTCAAGCTAATATTCGAAATGCGTAGCCTCATGGACGACCATTCCTTCCGCACCATGGGCATCAACCAACGACTAGATATGCTTTATGCGGCTTACTCTGAGGCCATCCTTCGCAATCAGTGTCCCACCTGTGCGCGGCCCTTCTCCCTCCCCGGCAATGCAGCCAGTTTGACCAATTAGGTTCTCTTCTATATAGCTCTATGTTTTTTCTTTTTATTATGAACTAGAGCCGAGGCTCTCCTGTTTATAGTTTAATATGCTACTATCTATTTTTCTCTAAATGGAGGAACTCATAGACCAAAATCCCTAGTTTCCCTCGGGCAGGGTGGCACAACCTTGCGTCTAATTTTGATCATCACAGTGGTCAAGCCAACTGTCCTGGTTTCCTTTGTTGGCAGGGCAGTTGGCACAAACATGCTAGTTGTATGTTTTTTGTGACAATATAATATAAATGTTCTACTTTTTATTTAAAAAAAAAAAAATTTACTTTGATAGCTAAGTGATTGTCACCTAAGTGATTAACAGAAATTAAAATATTAACACCAGATAAATGAAGCTCAACCGTTTATTTGTTAATCAATAATAAAATTTAATATATTCTTTTAAGAATTCTTTTCATCTTATCAACCTTTCGGCGTTGATCAGCCACAATTATATGGCTGTGCTAGTAGTAAGAACAATCATAATTTTTTGTATACATCTGCTGAGTCATGCTACTCATGCTACTGGTTATGGTTTTGAACTTTTAAATATAAATCATTTGTGTTCCTGGCTGCTTTACGTTTAGTGATTCTTAGTAATAGTACATAGCCAGGCAGATTCCAATTTCAGTGTGTATTAGCTCATTCTATATATGGTTGTTAAGGTCTAGGACCCTACCCTATCCATTAGTAGCACTCAGAGTTAGGTGACTTTAATAGCCTTAACCACTATGGACTCAAGTAGATACAGAGCCTCTTCTTCAATAGCTGCTGGAACCCGAGGTCTCTTTAACATGCTTATAGACTTACAAACAGTTTTTTGACTTTGCTCCATGTTTGAATTGATTGCAATAGTTCCACTATTAGACTTCTTTCTTCCACATGAGTGGAGTTGATCTCTGGGTTGCTTAAATTAAGTTAAATAGGAAAAATTAATTGAGAATCCCACATATGGCTTTGCTTGTTATTTTAAGATAATATATTGTGGCAACTAATTCTTGTGAAGTGTTTTCCATCAAATTTTGGAATGAATACAGAATTAATTTGATTGGTTGTACTCATCTTTTGTGCAGCATTTGTTTTCGTGCATACAATGCCCGTGCTTTATGAAAAATATGAAGATCAGGTTGATGCCTTCACATTCAAGGCAATGGATGAAGCTAAGAAACATTAAGGGACATTTGATGCCCAAGTGTTGAGCAAGATTCCAAGAAGCCCGCTAAAGGACAAGATGTTATTTATGGTGGATGGTAGCGTAACTACTTTTTGCTAGTTTTGATAGTTTCCTTTCTGCACTTAGGCCTATGTAGAAATAGTTTCCCCTAATTGCAGATTTTCTCTTTTTATTTGGATCTAATCTACTTTTGAACTTGATCAGCTGCATGATCTCTCTGTTTTCTATCAGGTCGTCTATTTACTTGGACATGCCCTATGTATTTAATTGGTCAGCATGGGTAGTTTTAATTGTTTAATTTCCTTGAAAATCCTTGACTTGTTTCTATCAACATGATATAATCTTTTACATTTAATTTGTGTAAGAAATTAACATAATTGCAATGCTTACCCAATTAAAATGATAGCACTTGCCTTGCTTTGGCATCGTTGCATTTTCACTATAATGTTGTTGTTATATGTATCTAGAATTGAAACTTTAATAAGTCATTGCATCTAATAACCATGGGCATAATGAGAGCCATGGGCATAATGAGAGGTTGAGAATGTTTTGATTTTGAGTTTGCTCATTCTACATGTATGAACCATGCATGTGTGCTTTTGATTAGGAATGTTTTGATTTTGAGTTTCCTCATCCTGTATGTATGAACCATGGATGTGTGCTTTTGATTAGGAATGTTTTGATTTTGAGTTTGTTCATCCTGCATGTATGAACCATGGATGTGTGTTTTTGATGTTTAATATTAAAAGTTTGTGAAATACTATTTTGAATTCTCACATTTAGACTTCTTTGGTCTAATCCTAAATCTCTAGGATCAAACCAGAAGGGTTTGAGTTGATTTTTGACTTGGAGCTATTGCAAGCAATTCAAACATTTATGTAGATCACATTTAGACTTCTTTGGTCTAATCCTAAATCTATAGGACCAAACAAGAAGGGTTTGAGTTGAATTTTGGTTTGTTAGTTTGTGGCCATTATAGATCCTGAAATCTAAAAAATAGAACTTGTAAACTGCATTTTAATGGTTTTAGTAGTAAGACCACATCCGTTTTAACAGTCAAATGATACATTAGACCCTTTTAGAAGCAATCTAAAACTGTCAATGAAGTGAGATAAAAGTAAAAAATAAGAATTGACCAACTTCATAGGGAATGAATTGATTTCAAAGATTACACCCTTACATCAACCAATAAGAAAAACGAAGAAAATTTGCAAAGATGTATCATTGCAATACAATATCTAGTGTATAGAGCCTTGAGTTCTTGAGCCTGATCTTATGATCCTTGAAGGAATAATTAGATTTACATGGAAGGATTTGCTATGTAAAAAATTACTTATTGGATTTTCTATAAGCCCCTGTACTACTTTTTATCTGCGCTTATGAATTTGAAGAACTCTCTCCTCTTTGCCATATTCTTTTTTTTTATTAATAGCTTTTAAGTCTTAATAGGAATTTGTAATGTCTCCTTCATCTCTTTGTTTAGGTTTGGGTTCAAATTGATAGAGGTGGTTTACAAAGCATTATGTATATTAGTTTAACTTTGTTAATATATGAAAGTTGATTTTAAGGAGCAATTCTATATCTTGATGTAAGAGCATGATCCTTAAATCCAATACTAACATTGTCCACTCCCTAAGTGTCATCATACCTTATGGATCCTCTCTGGAATATTCCCTTTTCTTTGCACTAATAAACTCCTCTTAATACTCTATGTTTGGGCTTTTGTATAATACTTTCTTGCAAAGAGGTTTTTTTCTCTTGACAACTCTATGTCAACATTCTTTTGTAAGTATTTAGGGGAAGTTGGAGAAATTGCATTTATTCCATTGGTTGAGAGAATTGGAGTGCGTTCTACCTAACACCATGGCATTTGTAATTGAGCAAGTGTTTGGAGAAACTCCATGTTTTAAGGAGGTTTGAGAAGTTGATTCACAAATGGATTAAGTTCACATGCTTCTTCATTCATGCTTACAATGTTCATTTGAGCATGAAACAACCATTCTTTCAAAGTTTTTTGCTGGATAATCCACAGGTGGTGTCATTTTTGTCAGACGTTTCGAATCTGAATTCATCATCAGGATTCATCATCAAGACTAATCGTCAGTTTTAAAGCTTGCTGATCTTGGTCAATTAATAGTAAATGGAGGACATTTTTGAGATTGTAATTAGGTGGGATATCTGTAACACCCTATTTCTAGAACTAAGGCAAAATTAAAATCAATTTAGAGCTAATAAATGATGATAATTAATAATAATTAATAATATTTCATAATTCTAGGTTTTTGATAATATTATATATAAGTCTAGGAATTTATTAGTGTTGAGTTATAAATATAAAGGTCTAGGGTTAGAATTAGATTGATTTTAATTGATTTACTAATAGTACTAGAGTTTATTAAATGTATTTCATATGATATAATAGGGTGAATTTAAGTTTAGGTATGATGTTAGTTTAAGAATTAGTTTTAAGTGATTATAGTTTTTAAGTGTAAGATTTTGTATTTGTACTATGGTTTCTTAAATGGATTTAATATGATATAATAGGGTGAATTTTAAGTTTAGGTATTATGGGAGTGTAGAGAATCTATCATTAGATGTGATGTAGCCTATATTAAAATATGTGATATATATATATCATCTCAAGGTGGTAATTCCCTTAGTTACTAACAATCATACTTCTTGAACTCACGGGAGAAACCACAACTAAATTTGGGGTTTAAAAGTGATGATTTGTTCTTATGTGTACAAGTGATATTTGAATGTGAACATTCATTTCTCTATTAAAATCACTTATCTTTATTGGCAAGTTTTCACATCTGCAAACATCTATTTAGAGAAGTTTTTATAAATGTTGCTTCAACGATGTTTAAGTTGATATAGGAATTATCTCTTCTGTAATTTTATTTTACTGGACATATGATTTAAAGTGTCGTAATTGTGATGTAAGTCATAGCATTGCTTTCAAAATGTTTATGTTGCATGGATATTTTTGAAAAAAAAAAGATGAGTCTCTTAAACATTCAACAATTAAGTGTCATTAAGATTATGTACTATCACTTTTGTGATAGTACATAAGATTTTTTAAAACATATGAATGATGTGTAAATTGATTACACCTAGCCCCTAAGCCCTTACTAAAATTAGTCTTTATATTTTAATTATCATTTATACTTTACACTTAATCCTTCTCCTATCTGATTGTAATGAATTATAATGTACCCCAGGTCATAGTTCATCGAGTCATAGTTCTAGAGGTCATATTTTCATAGGTCAAAGTTCCACAGGTCATAGTTCATCTAGTCATAGTTCCACATGTCATGGTTCTAGAGTTCAAAGTTCCAGAGGTCATAGTTCCTGGGGTCATAGTTCCACAAGTCAAAGTTCTTGAGGTCATAGTTCCCAAGGTCATAGTTCCAGAGTTCAAAGTTCCACAGGTCATAGTTCCATGGGTCATAGTTCCTGGGTCACAGTTTCAGAGGTCATAGTTCCAGAGGTCATTCCATAGGTCCTAGTTTTAGAGTATAAATTTCCAAAGGGTGTAGTTCGAGAGGTCATAATTCTATGGGTCATAGTTCATGAGATCACAGTTCCAGAGGTAATATTCCATGGATCATAGTTTCACGGGTCATAGATCGAGAGGTAATAGTTCCAGAGGTCAAAGTTACATAGGACATAATTGCAGAGGTCATAGTTCTTTGGGTCACAGTTCCAAAGGTCATATTGCTAGAGGTCCTTCCGAAGGTCATAGTTCTAGAGAGTGTAGTTCTAGAGGTCATAGTTCCATAGGTAATAGTTCCAGAGGTCATAGTTTCCTAGGTCATAATTCCACAAGTCATAGTTTCCTAGGTCATAATTCCACAAGTCATAGTTCCTAAGGTCATAGTTCTTGAGGTCACAGTTCTAGAGGTCAATTTTTTTTAAGTCATAGTTCTAGAGGTCAAAGTCCCATAGGTCATAATTATGCGATTCATATTTCCACAGCTCATAGTTCCATAGGTCAAAGTTCTAGAGGGCATAGTTCTAGGAGTCATAGTTACAAATTTCATAGTTCCACAGGTGATAGTTCTAGAGGTCATAGTTCTTGTGGTCATTCCACAAGGCATAGTTCCATAGTTCAAAGTTCCAAAGGGTGTAGTTCCAGAGGTCATAGTTTCACAAGTCATAGTTCATGGGGTCATAGTTCCATAGGTCAGAGTTCCCACAGTTAGATTTCCATAGGTCATAGTTCCAAAGGTCATAGTCCTAGAGGTCGAATTTCAAACTATGTATGTGAAAAAACAACAACAATAAACATATTCAAAGGGAAAAAAAATGTATTATGTAATTACAAACTATCTGTGATCAAATTTTTGGATTATGACCGTGTGGCCTCGCCTGATAAACTATCATGTAAATATGATTCTTACAGTATCAATTTTCCTATTCACACAAGCGTATGTCTATTTTGATGTCTAGATGATGGATTTGTCATGGGATGGCATTGTCTCTTGTTTTTTCTGCCAATTTTTTAATGGTTTATATGTATTTTTAGTATGTCAAGTCTTGACAAATTTTTTCCAAAAAAACCAGTTAACTCTTATGTTTTTTCTTGCCAGGTCATTGTCTAGTCCAATTTGTATGGCTTTCTCTCAAACTGCTTACATATCACTCTCTCAAACCACTTACAGATGGATTCAAAATTTGGCTACTCTAGGAGAGACTATAGATAAGCATCCCAAAGCACTGAAGAATATGTCTGGAAAGACTGAAAGGTATAAGATACACTTCAAACAACCCATTATGATAAATAAGAAAATTAACATACTATGGAATCATGCAGCAGGACATGACCTATTGCCAAATGGATGAAAAACATGCATGCTTCATCCAGGTGATCGAACCTATGAGCTGACTTATAACGTATAAGCTGAATTATTGAGGGCATGGAAGGGAGATTGCAGTTCAACTCCCGACAACTTGTGGTTGAACAACATGTTTATAATTTCAATAGAATGCAAATACAATACAGTAAAAAATATGATGCTTGTCAATGGGGGCTTTCCTGGTCAGTGAAAGAAGTGTGTTTTCATTGCCTCCACTAGGCTTTGAGTCTCCCAAATAACATGTTCTTTCTTATGATCCAACATGCCTCTGCAAAGGGACCATTTATTTTCAATGGCCAGGTCCAAGTCCTGGGTGACTTTGGTGGAATATATACCCTGCTTATAGCTAGATGGGTGTTTTCATAGCTTGTGACACACTTATACCAAATCGTAATAACTCAAAACAAACAGTTGTTACATGCTGGTGTCCATAGGAAGCATTTCAACCAACCAAAAAAATAGAAAAAATAATTTTTGCTTGGGGTAGCTATTTATGGCAACTTATGGGTTGCAAAATGGTGGCTAAGATTAGAAGTGGTAGGAGTGGGGGGGAGTCTCATCGATCCCAAAGAAATTTTCTAGACATTTCTGGGGGGGTTGTGTTGCCAGTTGTTCCCGTTTTAGAAACTTCTAAACGTTTCCTCTGGAACTAAGTCCTCTAGAACTATTACCTCTAGAACTATGACCTCTGGAACTACACCCTCTAGAACTGTGACCTTTAGAACTATGACCTGTGGAACTATGACTTGTGGAACTAGGCCCTCTGTAACTATGACCATTGGAGCTATGACCTCTAGAACTATGCCCTGTGGAACTATGACCTGTGGAACTGCACCCTTTGGAAATATGACCTGTGAAACTACGCTCTCTAGAACTATGACCCATGGAACTACGCCCTCTGGAACTACGACCTCTGGAACTATGACCTCTAAAACTATGCCCTGTAGAACTATGACCTCTGGAACTATGACTTGTGGAACTATGCCCTCGGGAAGTATGGCTTATGGAACTACGCCCTTTGGAACTATGACCTACAGAACGATGCCCTTTGGAATTATGACCAGTGGAACTGTGCCCTCTGGAACTATGACCTGTGGAACTACGCCCTCTAGAACTATGACCTCTGGAACTACACCCTGTAGAACTTTGACCCATGGAACTATGACTTGTGGAACTACACCCTCTGGAACTATGACCTCTGGAACTATGCCTTCTAAAACTATGACCTATGGAACTACGATCTCTGGAACTATGATCTGTGGAGATACGCCCTCTGGAACTACGCCCTCTGGAACTATGACCTATGGAACTGTGACTTGTGGAACTACACCCTATGGAATTATGACCTCTAGAACTACACCGCGTAGAACTATGACCTATGGAACTGTAACCTGTGGAACTGTGACATGTGGAACTATGCCCTCTGGAACTATGACCTCTGGAACTACGTCCTCTAGAATTGTGACCTGTGGAACTATGCCCTATGGAACTATGACTTGTAGAACTACGCCCTCTGGAACTATGACCTATGGAACTATGACCTCTGGAACTACGCCCTCTGGAGCTATGACCTCTAGAGCTATGACCTCTGGAACTACGAACTCTAGAACTACGCCCTATAAAACTATGACCTTTGGAACTGTGACCTGTGGAACTATGATTTGTGGAACTACGCCCTCTGGAACTATGACCGATGGAACTATGCCCTCTAGAACTATGACCTGTGCAACTACGCCCTCTGGAACTATGCCCTCTGGAACTATGACCTCTCGAACTATGACTTGTGGAACTGTGACTTATGGAACTACGCCCTCTAGTACTATGACCCCTAGAACTACGCCGTGTAGAACTATGAGCTGTGAAACTGTGACCTGTGGAACTATGCCCTCTAGAACTTTGACCTGTGGAACTACGCCCTCTGGAACTATGACCTCTGGAACTATGACCTGTGAAATTGTGACTTGTGGAACTATGCCCTCTAGAACTATGACCTCTGGAACTATGACCTTTAGAACTGCGACCTGTAGAACTATGACCTATGGAACTAGGACCTATGGAACTATGACCTATGGAACTATGCCCTCTGGAACTATGACTTGTGGAACCTATTCCCTTTGGAACTATGGCCTCTGGAACTATGACCTCTATAACTATGACCTCTGGAACTATGCCCTCTGGAGCTGTGACCTCTGGAACTATGACCTGTGCAACTGTGACTTGTAGAACTATGCCCTCTGGAACTATGACCTCTGGAACTATGCCTTGTAGAATTATGAACTGTGGAACTATGAACTATGGAACTACGCCCTCTGGAAAAATGACTTGTGGAACTACGCCCTCTAGAACTATGACCTGTGGAACTACACCCTCTAGAAATATGACCTCTAGAACTATGACCTTTGGAACTATGCCCTCTGGAACTATGCCCTATGGAACTATCACCTCTGTAACTATGCCCTATGAAACTATGACCTCTAGAGTTATTCCCTCTACAACTATGACCCGTGGAACTGCACCCTCTTGAACTATGACCTCTCGAACTATGACCTCTGGAACTATGCCCTTTGGAACTACGCCCTCTAGAACTATGACTTGTGGAACTATGCCCTCTGGAACTACGCCCTCTAGAACTATGACCTTTAGAACTACGCCTTGTAGAACTATGACCTATGGAACTATGACCTATGGAACTATGACCTATGGAACTATGCCCTCTGGAACTATGACCTGTGGAACTATGCCCTCTGGAACTATCACCTCTGGAACTATGACCTCTATAACTATGACCTCTGTAACTATGCCCTCTGGAGTTGTGACCTCTAGAACTATGACCTGTGGAACTGTGACTTGTGGAACTACGCCCTCTGGAACTATGACCTCTGGAGCTATGACCTCTAAAACTATTCCCTGTAGAATTATGACATGTGGAACTATGACCTATGGAACTACGTCCTCTGGAAAAATGACCTGTAGAACTACGCCCTCTAGAACTATGACCCGTGGAACTACGCACTCTAAAAATATGACCTCTAGAACTATGCCTTGTAGAACTATGACCTGTGGAACTATGACCAGTTGAACTATGCCCTATGGAACTATGACATGTGGAACTACGCTCTCTAGAACTATGATCTATGAAACTATGCCCTCTGGAACTACGCGCTATGGAACTATGACCTCTGGAACTATGCCCTATGGAACTATGACCTCTGGAGTTATGCCCTCTAGAACTATGACCTGTGGAACTACACCCTCTCGAACTATGACTTGTGGAACTACGCCCTCTAGAACTATGACCTCTGGAACTATTCCCTTTGGAACTATGCCCTATGGAACTATGAATTTTGGAACTAAGCCCTCTGCAACTACGCCCTCTGGAACTATCACCCTTAGAACTACGTCCCGTAGGACTATGATCTCTGGAACTATGACCTGTGGAACTACGCCCTTTATAAATATGACCTGTGGAACTATGCCCTCTGGAACTATGACCTGTGGAACTAGCCCTCTAGAACTATGACCTCTAGAACTACACCCTATAAAACTATGACCTATGGAAGTATGACCTGTGGAACTACGCCCTCTGGAACTATGACCTGTGGAACTACACCCTCTAGAACTATGACCTCTAGAACTACGCCCTCTGGAACTATGACTTGTGGAGCTATTCCCTCTAGAACTATGACCAGTGTTACTATGCCCTCTGGAACTACGCCCTTTGGAACTATGACTTGTGGAACTGTGACTTGTGGAACTACGCCATCTAGAACTATGACCTCTGAAACGAGGAGCTCTAGAACTACTCCCTTTAAAACTATGACATGTGGAACTGTGACCTGTGGAACTATGACCTATGGAATTATGCCCTCTGGAACTATGACCTCTAGAACTACGCCCTCTGGAACTATGACCTCTAGAACTATAACCTTTGGACCTACACACTCTAGAACTGTGACCTGTGGCACTATGACCTGTGGAACTATACCCTCTGGAACTATGACCTGTGGAACTACACCATATTGAACTATGACCTGTGGAACTACACCCTCTAGAACTATAACCTCTGGAACTATGACCTCCACAACTGTGACTGGTGGAAGTTGTTGCTTGTTGGTGTCCATAGGAAGCATTTCAACCAACCAAAAAAATAGAAAAAAAAATATGATGCTTGTGGGTAGTTATTTATAGAAGCTTATGGGTTGAAAAATGGTGGCTATGATTAGGAGTGCTAGGAGCAAGGGGGACTCTCATTGATGCCAAAGGAAACTTCCAGATGTTTCCAAGGGGGTCACATTTCCATCCAATCTCGTTTCGAAAACTTCTAGACATTTCCTTTGGAACTACGCCCTTTGGAACTATGACCTCTAGAACTATGAACTTTGGAACTATGCCCTCTGGAACTGTGACCTCTAGAACTATGACTTGTGGAACTACACCCTCTTGAACTATAACCTCTAGAACTACGACCTCTAGAGCTACGCCCTGTAGAACTATGACCCGTGGAACTATGACCTGTGGAAATACACTCTGTAGAACTATGACCCGTGAAACTATGATTTGTGGAAGTATGATCTGTGGAAGTATGATCTGTGGAAGTATGCCCTCTAGAACTATGATTTGTGGAACTATGACCTTTGTAACTATGACCTCTGGAACTACGCCTTGTATAACTATGACCTGTGGAACTATGACTTGTGGAGCTACGCCCTCTAGAACTATGACATGTAGAACTACACCCTCTGGAACTATGACCTATGGAACTATGACCTGTGGAACTCCGCCCTCTAGAACTATGACCTGTGAAACTACGCCCTTTGAAACTACGACCTGTGGAACTACACCCTCTGGAACTACGCCCTCTGGAAGTATGACGTCTGGGACTACGCCCTGTAGAACTATGACCTATGGAACTATGCCCTCTGGAACTATGCCGTCTGGAACTATGACATGTGGAACTATGCCCTCTAGAACTATGACCTGTGGAACTACGCCCTATGGAACTATGACCTCTGGAAATACACCCTCTAGAACTATGACCTGTGGAACCGTGACTTGTGAAACTACACCCTCTAGAACTATGACCTCTGGAACTATGATCTCTAGAAATATGCCCTATAGAACTATGACCTGTGGAACTGTGACCTATGGAACTACATGGAACTATGATCTTTGGAACTACACCCTCTGAAACTATGACCTCTGGAACTACGCCTTCTCGAACTGTGACCTGTGGAACTATGACCTGTGGAACTACGTCCTCTGGAACTATGACTTGTAGAACTACGCCCTCTTGAACTATGACCTGTGGAACTATGACCTGTGGAACTATGCCCTCTGGAACTGTGACCTATGGAACTATGACCTGTGGAACTATGCCCTTTGGAATTATGACCTGTGGAACTATGCCCTCTGGAACTACGCCCTTTGGAACTATGACCTTTGGAACTATGACCTGTGGAACTGCGACTTGTGGAACTATGCCCTCTAGAACAATGACCTCTGGAACTATGACCTCTAGAACTACGCCCTATACAACTATGACCTGTGGAACTTTGACCTGTGGAAATCAAAAATTTCCAAGATGATGAATCTATGATGTTGGTGTGAGTAAATATATAAGTTTTGTTTAATTCCTAATACCATCCCAAAATTTTATTTTTAACATAATGGATTTTATTTTCTTTTTAAATTTTCATTTAAAAGCATTGATGTTACACATCTCATTC
>JZKD02S1851748.1:56675-80998 GCA_000966675.3 Picea glauca
AAAGACATGTCACAAACAGAAAAGGATCCAACTCTTATTTTCTGTGACAACACATCAACAATTGCATTATCCAAGAACCATGTGTTTCACAAGAAAAGTAAACACATTGACACTCCGTTTCATTTCATACGTGAGCTAGTCAATAATGGGGATATTGCACTCCAATTTTGTAGTTCTCGAGATCATCTTGCTGATATCTTCACCAAGCCACTAGGAAAGTCAATTTTTGATTTTCAGAGACAGCACTTAGGCATAGTCAGTGCTGATGATTGTAACTATTGAGTCTAAGAGGGAGTGTTAAATATATTGTACCCTCAACAGTATGACCGTACACTGCCAGCTGTACTGGACAGTTGTACTTTCTATTTTCGTCTTGCTTGAGAATATATAGCTCAACCATCTTACATTGTAACCATCTTCTGAGTTCTGTATTTCTTCATACATTTCAATATATTGTTCTATTCTTTCTCTCTGCATTTCTCTTTGCTCCACAATTTATCAAAAGTAACAGTATCCTCTCTCATGTGTGAGCCATATAACCTAAATTGGCTAATGAATATGTCAGTTACATCTGTACCTAGAGAAGCTAGATTTTATACAACATAATTCTTTTACCAGGGAATCAGGCGAGAACCTGGAGCTTAGAATGCTGCGTGAGAGCTCTCATTTCAAAGATCTTGAAAGGTTTTATTTATATTGTTAACAAGGAAAGTTTTTATATTGCTTGTTCTTGAGTTGAATAGATCACTTGTTATGAGAGGACAGTAGAAAATAAATCCTTACTTTTTATCTCAATGCACAATTTACTGATCATCGTTACTGTCTTTATTCGTTGCAGGCTAAGGTGGTTCCAGACACGATTTTTGAATCTCATGCATGGCTATTGGTTTATTCATTGCAACCTGGTAATACTCTTTCCCTTCTGCATAAGATGAGCTAATGTGTATTAAGGCATGGCTTTTCCAGCAAATTGTTGCATTAAAAGGATTTATTTTTCTTTAACTTGGCCAACATATAATCCAGGGCTTTATCTGTGGGAGATGAATGCACATCGGCACTCGGGTCTCGGCGATTACAACGCCGGGACACAAAAAACACAACGCAACGATCACTGCTGAGTCACGATACACGAGAAGGCTGTGGGGTCCAGTACTTCAGGTCTCTGCGGTTGAAGAGGTGGGACACAAGAATGCAACGTTGGTTGCCAAGTCGCGAGATGCAAGAAAGATGTGGGACCCGTAACTTCGGGTCTGGGCGATTGAAGTACCAAGCACATAAATTAAATAAAACAAAAAATCACAGGTGTGATATTGCGAACAAGCCGTCAGCTCAACAGTCCGAGGTTTCTGGTGTTCAAAAATGCTTTCAAGGTGCAGTCACTTGATTACAAATCAACTATGGTATTTATAAACACCCACCAAAAATTTCCCCTTCGATCTGCTTAAAGGATTTAATTAGAGCGGTGATGGTATTTGGTTGCCTTCAAAGGTTAAGGTGGCCACCGTTTAAGAAATGTAAGACAAAATTAGTGATCGGTGCTTAAACCTCGAGTATTGAAGGGTCAAGACGGCCACCGATTCACCGTTTCCATAGAGGCAATGAAAAGATTACATCCTGACATACTGCCTCTTAATCATTTCAGAGCCAAACAGACTAAAACAAGTAAAAAAAATTGCTGTAAACAATGCATTACACCTTATAGACCCCAATATTTCTTCTATGGCAGATTTATTATCACATACAATTTGGGTTGCATCATTCTGCTCATGCAACAATTCATTCAATACCCTTCTCATCCACACAACTTGACATGCAACTGCAGTTGTTGCAACATACTCTGCCTTAATAGAAGATAGAGTCACAATGGGTTGTTTCTTTGATGCCCATGCCACTGCTCCAGATCCAAGACTGAACACATACCCAGATGTGTTTTTCCTGTCATCAATGGAACCTGCAAAATCACTATCAGTATATCCAATCATCTCAAAGTTTAAACTTGATGTGTATCGGATACCAAAATTAGTTGTTCCAACAACATATCTCAGGATCCTCTTTCCTGCTTGCCAATGAGCACTCTGTGGAGTCTCCATGAATCTCGAAATCAAGCTTACAACAAACATGATATCAGGTCTGGTTGTTTTTAAGTACATAAGGCTTCCAACCAGCCTCTTATACAGAGTTGGATCAACATATGATCCCTCATCATACTTGCTAAGTTTAATACCAGTTTCCATAGGTGTTGCAGTTGGCTTGCAATTCAACATTCTAAACCTTTTCAACACTTCATTTGCAAAGTTAGTTTGACAAATGAAAATGCCATCATAAGATTGAACCACTTTAATTCCAAGACAAAATATCATCAATCCTAAATCAGTTATCTCAAACTCTATTTTCATGGCATTTTTAAAATCATCTACAGATAGATCTCCAGTAAAAATCAGGTCATCAACATACAAACAAACAATCAAAATTTTACTTTCTTGGTTTACTTTTGTATATAGAGTTGGTTCACTTGGACTTCTGTTGAATCCAATACTGATTAGGTATTCATCAATCCTGCTATACCAAACTCTGGATGTCTGCTTCAATCCATATAAGGCATTTATCATCTTGTAAAATTTATCTCTATACTTATCAATCTCATAACCCGGAGGTTGTCTTACATAAACCTCTTCTTCCAAATATCCATTTAAGAATGAAGACTTAACGTCCATATGATGCATGATCCATCTATTCTGAGCTGCAATAGCTAAGACCATTCTCATAGTGTCAATTCTTTCTATAGGAGAAAATGTTTCATTGTAATCAATGCTGGGTCGTTGACTAAATCCCTGAGCTACAAGTCTTGCCTTGTACTTTTCAACTTCACCATCTACATTCAACTTAGTCTTATAAACCCACTTAACACCAATACTATTCTTATGCAAGATACCAGATAAATATTGTAACATTTCTTTCATTTGGAACTGTAACGCCCTGATACCATACTGTAACACCCCCTTTCCATCAGCCGGGTAGGCGCTACTTCGCAAAATAACAATCTCATGCTTATATATATATATATATATATATATATATATGACATGCATTTAAAATAGGTTAAACACATTTAAACTCAGAGTGAGCATAAGATTTACTGTTATTATAAATAATCAATGTCTTTAACATTAATTCATATGGACAACAGAGTACATGATAATTATAAATACACAGACACGCAGTAACATAATTGAAACATCATCTAGTACTTATCTTTGAAAACGGTGGTAATTCCACCAATTAGGTGCAGGCCTTCCACGAACCTCCCAGCCTTAGACCGCGCTGCTCATCGAGCTCAACAGTAGGTCACCCCCGAGCTAGGACTAAGATCTACCCCAAGGCAAGGAATCCTAGGCTAGGTTGAGGTTACATGGAAAACACACAAGCACAAGGAAGGAATTCTCTGCCAGGAACCACTCATACTCATTTCCCACAGACTCTCCTTCCCCACATGCTTGTTCCACCCCAGGAGTATACACCTTCTCTGTCACCCAGCCAGTCCTTTGGCTACTAACCTCCCTTGGGTTTCAGAAACAGGCCAGACCAGAATTCTCCGAGCTCTGCGACAGCTACAGGGTTCTTTCCAGGAGCTCTCTCCTTCCTTAGCACACTCTCTCACATGGAGAGAGTCACTAATAGGTCAAGAAACCTATTCTTCCAACTTCAACCACCTCTCTCACCTGGAGAGAGTGTTGTACGACTGGCCAACAAGCCACACAGGGTCAAACACTACACGTCCACCATAGTCAACAGGAATTTAGACACGAACAACCCTGGGAAATAACAGACAGGTGCAAGAGTATAACCAGGCTTAGTAGGGATGGGACATTTCTGTCTTCTCAATCTGGCGGCACGGGATAGAATCAGACTCTGGTTCTCAGGGATGCCTGACGAGTTGTCCACACAGGGCTCGACTCAGACATAATGGTTCCCAACCGAAGGGGTGCACCAGCCTTCCAGAAGCAAATATAGACACAGGCCTTTTTGTTTCAGAGTGCACGAGGGTATCTCTTGCAGAGGTCGGACGGGTTCACGCTCAGACGGTCAGGTAGAATGGAGGACGAACCCCCAACACGGCTCATCTCAGCCATTTTATTTGCATGCACCTAGGTTGACACTTGTCACCCATGCAACTACATGCATTCCTTCAGCATGCGTTCCATCCATTCAGAAGTTGGTTTTCCTTCCAAAAGAACTTAGAATAAAACATGTTATTCACATGTCTTTTGGAATAATATTAAAATATTATTCCCAAGGACCTAAGTGATACGCGGGATCTTTTAATGACTTATGGCTGAGTTTTAATTTTGCATGCGTTAATTAACCATTTGAAAAACTTAGTGAAGGAATGAGAAAATAAGAGGAATTATGACAACCATATATACATGTGCAGATCTGAAATGCAACAAAAGACAACAAACCATAACACGCAGATTGATAACGGAGTTTGACACAACTTTGTCTACGTCTCCGAGCCTTTTCTCTGTGAGGGAGGCTTCTTTATTTTTGTTCGAAAGCTCAAAAGTACATCTATGCAATGCCAAATGGCTACAATAATGGTCTGGTCATGTTTGTCCAGATCTCTAGAACCATGCACAAAAAACGGCATGCAAAACGGACGTCCGGAGCTCCCAGAAATGATCCGACAGCGGCTCCTCCTCAACAACATCTCTGCCTCAAACTGGCTTTGGCTTGGCTTCTCCTCAGCAAAACTCTACTATGAATGCCCTCAAAGTTGTCTCCATGGCCTCAAACAAGCCTTGATTATATTGTTGGGAAGGTAGTTTCTCATCTCCAACTTCCTCCAAGAAGTTAGGCTCAAAAACTACCCAATAACTCCCAAAAATGGATTAATTACATTAAAAATAGGTTAACAATAGTTAAAAAACCCAAAAAGTGGTTAGAAAACCCACTTTAAACTATATTATAGTTATAAATCGGGCATAAGCCCCCCCACGAGCTTTGGCGCGCGCCATTTATATGGTCATATGGGCTCATATGGCTTAGCGCTAGCCCAAAGGGCTAAGCACTGGCCCTAACCCCCATTTTGCGCTCGGTCACATGGTATCACAATGGAACCACGGGCTTAACATATTTTATAAACCCGCGCCGAATTCCCGCGCTCCTTTTAAAAGAGTGGTCATATAGTGTAAATGAATACGACTGGGGCTTTAACATATTCGCGCCCTTTGGTAAGTGGTCATATGTTAAACAAACAATGTAACCATGGGTTAACTCCAAAAAAAACCCCGCACACACAAAGCCGTATATCCACGGGTCACATCGCATGTAAGAAAATCTCGGGTCAGCACTAAGCCCCAGCCCGACCCCCCTTCTGTTCCAAACAATAACCAACATTAAATATTTTAGAAACCATGTAATAAACAAGAACCATCATGTGGCCTATTGGCCTGATGGACTTTACAAAGGCGCTAGGTGGAGGAGAGGTCCGGGGGTCGACCCCACAGGCTCCAACCATTTTACATACAACCAATTATCCAATTTCGGGGTGCCACATGGCAGCCCGTGATTGGGCCACGTGGCACCCAATCACTTCCCAAATAAATGCCACATGTTAGCAAACGATTCGACCATGCCAACCAACCAGAATATGCCACGTGTCCATCGCTGATTTGCCCACTTCATCTGCCACGCGTCACTGTCGTACGCACTGTCACCTTCCACATCATTCGAGACACGTCATCGTACGATCGCCACGTCAGATGCTGACGTCATCCATTCCATGTGTCACCCTTCCAGTGGTGACATGTGTCACCTTCGGATTGGCCCAACTGTGTGCCAAAAAGTCCAAATTTTCCTGACACGTGTCATCACCCGACGCTGCCATGTGTCACTGTACGGACCTACCATGTGTCTCTGTACGGACCTGCCACGTCAGCGTATGGACATGCCACGTCAGCGTCCGTACGGACTACACAGTCAATTTTTTTTTGCCTATTTGACTCTTCATACATGATGCAATATCTTCTCCATACAGACTCTGTTTGACAAAGTAAATATACCACTGGAATCAGCAAGACGAGCCAGACGCAATGGTGTTGGTTTTGTCGGATTCCAAGAACTTTCATTTTTGAGCATTTTTCAAGCCCTGTCAGGCTTCTGAATCTGATTTCGGATCACACCTCCCCACAATAAGACCTTTTGGTCCCCAAAAGGTTATTGACCACTCAACAAGCTCGGAATAGGCCGCCCGGCTTGCTCTGGATCCGATTACATTAGTGGAAGCAAAATACAATGAAGTTGAGACATCCACTTCTGGCAGAACCAAGTGACGGGTTTCTTTCCTTCATGATGTTCCTCTTGCTTCGCTGGTAATCCTTCCTCCTTCGTGAGTACATGCAAAATCCTTTTTTCCTTCCTTGGACGAAGCTCCGGATTAAGCTTCCAACAACTAGCCTTTTGATGTCCACTCTTGTTGCAAAACGTGCAATGAGTTTTTGGCATCCAGACCTGCTTCCCCTTCTCTTTCTTCCATTGTGGACTTGATCCTTTACGTCATGTTTCCGTCCGGGTCGACATAGGTTTCCTGTACAAATTTTGTCTCTTCCAACACTTGGCAACACAATGCTTAGGTGAATGACAATAAGTACATGGATAAAGATTCCACAATTTCCGGTTTACTTGATGATGCTTGTTATAATCAAAAGGAGAATTATAAAAACATGACGATTATACCTTCCATGTTGATCTTCACTTTTCTTTGGAGACGCCTTTAATTTACTACCACAACCTTGAAGTGATGCGTCATTTCCTTTTGTGAAGTGTTCCCGCAATGTCTTAAGTTGGCCATTTGAAGCATTACTTGCTTCCGAAGTTTTGGAACCTATCTTGGAAGACTCTCTAAGGTCCCCTTTGCCATATCCCAATCCTAAGTATCGATGCCTTTCCTCAACCTCAAAAGGATTTACAATGCCTTGACCTCTACATCCAAGGCCCTTTCCTTCTTCATAACCCATCTTAGTTAGTATTCTCAAACCTACACCTTTTGTATGTTTTTCGAATGCGCCAAAACCAACTTGATGAGAATGAGGAAAATTTGATGAGGAACCTTCACTGCATACCTCAAATATGTTTTCTGAAACAGATGTAGAAGGCACTTCCTTCAATCCTTCTTTTCCTTTGTTGTTCCTTGAAGCTTTCACTTGAACCATGCTCTTTCATTCCAAGTAGTCTTCATACAAAACCTTCACCATCTCGGCCATGGCAAACACCGAATCTCTGAACTCCTTCTCATCTTGAGAAAGTCCTCCTGTAGATGCCATTTTCTTCCTTGAGATGAGATCTTTCCTGGTTAACATGCAAAACTCAAATCCAAACGTCAACTAGCTCTGATACCACTTGATCCGTCAGATCTTTTAATTACTTATGGTTGAGTTTTAATTTTGCATGTGTTAATTAACCATTTGAAAAATTTAGTGAAGGAATGAGAAAATAAGAGGAATTATGATAGCCATATATACATGTGCAGATCTGAAATGCAATAAAAGACAGCAAACCATAACACACAGATTGATAACGGAGTTCGGCACAACTTTGCCTATGTCTCCGGGCCTTTTTTCTGTGAGGGAGGCTTCTTTATTTATTTTCGAAAGATCAAAAGTACATCGCTGCAATGCCAAACGGATACAATATTGATCTGTTCATGTTCTTCCAGATCTCTAGAACCATGCAAAAAAAACGGCACGCAAAATGGACGTCCGGAGCTCCTAGAAATGATCCGACAGCGGCTCCTCCTCAACAGCTTCTCTGCCTCAAATTGGTTTTGGCTTGGCTTCTCCTCAGCAAAGCTCTTCTCTGAATGCCCTTAAAGCTATCTCCATGGCCTCAAACAAGCCCTGGTTATATAGTTGGGAAGGTAGTTGCTCATCTCCAACTTCCTCCAAGAAGTTAGGCTCAAAAACTACCCAATAACTCCCCAAAATGGATTAATTACATTAAAAATAGGTTAACAATAGTTAAAAAACCCAAAAAGTGGTTAGAAAACCCACTTTAGACTATATTATAGTTATAAATCGGGCATAGGCCCCCCCCGAGCTTTGGAGCGTGTCGTTTATATGGTCATATGGGCTCATATGGCCTAGCGCTAGCCCAAAGCGCTAAGCGCTGGCCCTAACCCCCATTCTGCACTCAGTCACATGGTATCACAATGGAACCACAGGCTTAACATATTTTATAAACCCGCGTCAAATTCCCACACTCCTTTTAAAACAATGGTCATATAGTGTAAATGAATATGACCGGGGCTTTAACATATTCGTGCCCTTTGGTAAGTGGTCATATGTTAAACAAACAATGTAACCGTGGGTTAACTCCAAGAAAAACCCTGCGCACACAAAGCCGTATATCCACGGGTCACATCGCATGTAATAAAACCTCAGGTCTGGGCTAAGCCCCGGCCCGACCCCCCTTCCGTTTCAAACAATAACCAACGTTAAATATTTTCGAAACCATGTAATAAACAAGAACCATCATGTGGCCTATTGGCTCGACAAACTTTACAAAGGCGCTAGGTGGAGGAGAGGTCCGAGGGTCGAACCCCGTGGCCTCCAACAATTTTACATACAACCAATTAGCCAATTCTTGGGTGCCACGTGGCAGCCTGTGATTGGGCCACGTGGCACCCAATCACTTGCCAAATAAACGCCACGTGTCAGCAAATGATTCGACCATGCCAACCAACCAAAATATGTCGTGTGTCCATCGTTGATTCGCCCACATCATCTTCCATGCATCACTGTCGTACGCTCTGTCACCTGCCACATCATTCGAGACACGTCATCGTACGGTCGCCATGTCAGATGTTGACGTCATCTATGCCATGTGTCACCCTTCTAGTGGTGACACGTGTCACCTTCGGATTGGCCCAACTGTGCGCCAAAAAGTCCAAATTTGCCTGACATGTGTCAACACCCAAGGTTTCCATGTGTCGCTGTATGGACCTGCCATGTGTCACTGTATGAACCTTCCACGTCAGCGTACGAACATGCCACATCAGCGTCCATACGGACTGTACGGACTGCACAGTCAACAAATTTTTACCTGTTTGACTCTTTGGACATAATGCAATATCTTCTCCATACGGACTCTGTTTGACAAAGTAAATATACCACCGGAATCAGGAAGACGAGATAGACGCAATGGTGTTGGTTTTGTTGGATTTCAAGCACTTTAATTTTTGATCATTTTTCAAGCGCTGTCAGGCTTCTGAATCCGATTTCGGATCACTAAGCCCCTAGGCTCAACACTTAGTCCCTTTTCCCACCTTCCAGACCCCTAATCCCTTTCCCACTCTGTGGAAGCTTAGTCCCCCATCATTCATTAATCATGGTCAGTTTGGACATGGCAGTGTTTATATTTTATTACTGTTCCGCATAAATACAGGTACAAAATCAGACTCTTGGCCTTCAACACTTAGGCTCTCTAGCCTAACAATCACATAAGCTCACTAGATTATATAAAATCGGCTCACCAACCTATAAAACATATTTACAATTCATTTCATAAACAATATTTACAATAGGGCTCAGCCTTGGAGACATTACAATCCCCCTCCCCTTATTTTTGCACTATCCTCAGTGCAACTTTACACTACATCTGCAAGCTTTTCAAAATTTTCAAAAAGATGTGGGTACTCTTCCCGCATAACATCTTTATGCTCCCATGTCGTGTCCTCAAAACCGTACCAGGTCCACTGGACCTTTACAAGCTCTATGGCTCGATTCTGGAGTTGTTTTCTTTTCATGTCGAATATGCGCACAGGATGCACTTGCAGGACACCTTCTGGTTCCACCTGAATCACATTCCAATCGATAATATGATTAGCATCGAGTATATATTTCTTAAGCAGTGAAACATGAAACACATTATGTACAGTCATAGATGCAGGTAATGCAAGCATGTATGCAACTGGACCAATCCTTTCCAGGATTTCAAAATGCCCACGGTATTTTGCTGCCAACTTGGCGCAACTTCCCAGCTTTAGGGAACTCATGTTAGTTTTCACTTTCAGGAAAACATGGTCACCCACTTTGAATTCTCTGTGGGTTCTGTTCTTATCAGCATAATTTTTCTGCCTGTCCTGGGCAGCTTTCAAATTCTATTTAATTCTTATGATTTGGTCTTCCATCTCTTTGAGAAACTCTAGCCCAACTACTGCTCTGTCAGCTGGATTATTCCAGCTCACTGAAGTGTTGCACTTTCTTCCATAAAGTGCTTCAAATGGGCTCATCTTCAACGATGCATGATACCCATTATTGTAGGCAAATTCTACCAAATGCGGGTAGTCTTCCCATCTTCCTGGTTTGTCCATCATGTACATTCTCATCATGTCCTCTATTACTCTGTTCACCCTCTCTGCCTATCCATCAGACTCGGGATGATACACTATACTAAAATTCAGATTTGTTCCAAATCCTTTGAACAATCCTTTCCAAAAATTCGAGGTGAATTTCGGGTCCCTATCAGACACAATCATCTTAGGAGTTCCGTGCAAGTGTGCCACTTCTTTTAAGAAGATATCAACAACATCTGCTGCCTTGTGAGTGGTTTTCAGTGGAATAAAATGGGTATCTTTTGTAAGCTTGTCCACCACCACCATGATCGAATCATGTTGCTTGCTTGTTCTGGACAATCCTGTAATAAAATCCATCATCACCACTTCCCACTTCCACTCAGGAATGGGTAAAGGTTGTAGCAACTCTGTTGGGTGCCCATGCTCAACCTTAACTTTCTGTCACTCCATACATCTGGTGATGTATTCTGTGATCTCTCTCTTCATACCCGGCCAAAAATAATAGCTCTTGACTACTGCCATAGTCTTCTGATATCCTGGATGTCTAGCACAAGTCACTTTATGTATTTCTTTTAGAATCGCAAGTCTCAAATCCTAGACATTGGGTACATACACTCTGTTTTTGTACATAAGTATTCCATCAGCTCCCAAGGTGTAACTTTCCTCTTTCTGTGGTTTCTCACGCTGTTGTAGCTTTGCTAGCAAGTCTTTGTACTGCAAATCGACACTTGCAGCTTCCAAAATTCTATCCGTAATATCCATCCTGTACATGCTAATGGTTGTAGCATGCAATTCATGCACCTTTCTGTTGAGTGCATCAGTCACCTTGTTTTCCTTCCCTTTGATATGCTTGATATCAAAGTCCTATTCACACATAAATTCTAGCCACCTGCTTTGTCTAATATTTAAGGTTTGCTGATCAAACAAATATTTCAGGCTGTGGTGGTCTGTTCTTAATTCAAATCTTCTTCCCATGAGGTAATGTATCCATTTCCTCAGAGCATGGACGATTGTTTCTAGCTCCAAATCGTGAGTGGCATAATTCTTTTCATGCTCTTTCAATTTCCTGGACTCATAACAGATTACAAATCCATCTTGGCTGAGAAATCCTCCCAACCCTTCCTTACATGCATCTGTGCACACCACGAAATCCAAATTTGGATTTGCAATTCTCGGGATTTGAGCGCTGGTTAACAGTTGCTTCAATCGCTAGAAATTATCTTCACACTCTTCAGTCCATTGAAAATTTTTCTCCTTCCTTTGCAAGGAAGTGATAGGGTGAGCTATATTTGAGAACCCTACGATAAACCTTCTATAATAGCCCGCAGGACCCATAAAGGATCTAACTTCTATCACATTCCTTGGCACTGACCATTCTCGGATGGCCTCAACCTTCTCAGGATCCACAACGATCCCTTCTTCTGAAATAATATGTCCCGAGTAATGGATTTGTCTTTGATAAAATGAGCATTTTCTCAACTTGGCATACAATTGGTGTTCTCTCAACACTTGCATCACCATCCTCAGGTGTTGTTCATGCTCTTCCTCTGACTTGGAATACACCAAGATGTCATCCAGAAAGACTACGACAAACTTGTCTAAATAGTTCCTAAATACACCATTCATCAAGCACATAAAAACAACAGGTGCATTTGACAGTCCAAATGGCACCACTGTGAACTCATAATGACCATACATTGTTCTAAATGCGGTCTTACTGATATCCTCATCCTTTATTCTTACCTGGTGATATCCTGATTTGAGATTTATCTTTGAAAATATTTTCGCACCCTTCAGCGAATCGAAAAGATCATCGATCCTTAGAAGAGGATACTTGTCCTTGATAGTTACCTTGTTCAACTGTCAGAAATCAATGCACAACCTCAATGTCCCATCCTTCTTCTTTACGAACAGGATTGGGGCACCCCAAGGTGACATGCTGGGGTGAATGTATCCCTTCTTCATAAGCTCTTCGAGCTGCAATTGCAACTCTTTCAGCTCTGGCGTACTCATTCTATAAGGAGCTTTCGACACTGGAGCTTCTCCAGGCATCAAAATTATAGAAAAATTGATGTCTCTCTTTGGAGGTAGTCCAAGTACCTCCTGAAATACATCCTTGAACTCTGTGAGTACCTCATGGTCTCCAATTCTTGAGACTTCATCTCTGGATGCTTCCTCCACATGGGATGAAAATAATTGGTAGCCTTTCTTGTAACACTTCTTCAGCTGCATGGCTGAGATTTCTCTAACAACCACAACTCTGGGAATTCCTTGGACTGTTTTCTGATTTCCCTCCTCATCTAGGCATGTAAACCTCTTGTTATGACAGTCCAGGAGGGCATGGTGCTGGTCCAACCAGTCCATCCCAATTAAGCAGTCATAAGATCCTAAAGGCAGAACATTCAATTCATCCTTCGTGCTCAATCCATTCATGTCTATCGAACATGATTTAACCAATTCAGTGGCCTTCCTCTTGGTTCCTGTAGCCAACTGCACTAACCAAGACCTTTCATGTTTGCTTCTTGATAAATGCAAACTTTCCACCACCCTAGGATCTACATAACTATGGCTAGCCCCAGAATCAATTAAAATAATAAATGGTTAGTTGTTTATCATACCTTCCACTTCAATCATGTGTGATTGAAATTATGCTTGCTTGTTGTCTAGGGATGTGTAGATCATTAACATCCTGTTGCCCATATCCTCCACTGTTTCATCTTGCTGAACATTGTGGATGGTTCTCGCTTTATATTTTCTATGGGGGCAGCCCCTATACCTATGGTTCCCTTTACAGCCCCAACACTCCATAGGTGGTAGTCTGGGCATTTTCTCACCCACTTTAGCCCTCCTGGGCTCTCTGAAAGATGGTTTTCCTTGAGGACTATTTCTGAAAAAGGGAGGCTTGTTTCACTTCTGCCTCTGCTCTTTCCTAAGATTCTTCTGATCATCCCAAGCCTTTTGAAAAGTAGGCCTTTCTCTTTTTTTTTCATATAAGCATTTAGCCCTTCTTATTTTTTCTTCCATAGTCTTAGAATCATCATACTAAATCTTGTCACCAATGGTAGGTTGCAGTCCACTTAGATACCTCTCAATATTGACGGTCTCATCTTTGATGAATGGAACATACTTTATTAGTTTCAATAAACTTCATTCGTATTCATCAATGGTAATGATGCCTAGATTGAGTTCGAAGAACTCCTTCATCTTTCTATCATAGTATCTTTTAGTTAGGTATTTCTTCTCGAAATACCTCTTGAACTCCTTCCAAGTGATATCTTTCTCACTAATGTGTTGCACCTGCACAAACTGATCCCACCACATGGATGCTTTTCCCTTCAATTGATACATCACAATTATTCCTTCTGCCTAAGAGGAATAATTTTGTAGTTGGAAATATTTCCTCATGCCAAGCAACCATGTTTCGACATCTTCCTCCTTATTTTCTCCATCAAACATTGGAGGCTTGATCTTGTTTATCTCCCCTTTCAATTCATCCACTCCAGATCTCCAGTGTTTTCTGGTAGGGGACAGGCTTGAACTACTGTGTGCTTCCCTGCTAGAATGCTTTGGGGAGAGATGATGATGTCTTCTACCAGCCCTCGATCTTCTTCTTCTCCCAGGGGTCTTGCGACTCTCTGTCTTGCTTGAGCCACTCCCTTTCTCCAACTTCCTTTCTATTCTTTCCAGGCTCTTCAACATTTTTAAGTTGAATTCTCTCGGTTGATCCCTGACCCTCATGAGCTTTGGGCTATCAACTCGGTGAGCCTGGGAATCTTTTTGCAATATTTCAATGAGTTCATCATATGTCCTTCCTTATCCATCTCTTCCTTATCCATCTCCCAAGTTGACATCCCTTCCTACCCTTTCGTCCTTTGTTTTGGAGGCAATCTGTACATTTTCCATTTCTATACTCAGCGTAGATTCACGATTGACCTGACACTCGTTGAACTCTGCACACATAATGTGCAATAACCGAAGTTTGCCAGGCCCTTAAACCTTCAAGAAAATTACAAAACTCATAAACTAACATGAACAAGAAAAACGTTTCGATTCCATTAAGTTTTTTGAGCTCTGTTCGGCTCTGCAATTTTCGGGACTTCGAAACTTTAGGGTCTCAGTCCACGAAGATCCAACAGTTAAATCCTCAACGGTTCTTTTGTCTTCGAAAATTTCAGGACTTCGACACTTCGGGTTTTCGGTTGATAGCTTCCTCTTTCTCTCTACCCTCGTAATCAAAGGCACATTTCACAATTTTGCGATCTCGCGAGTTCGCGAGTCGAAGACCCTCGAATCTTCTTCCTCCAAACGTCAATACCTGAGATGTGATATGGGTATGGTTCCCTCCTCTCTAGTGCCTACTACATATAACCATAGGCTAGGGTGAAGTGATAGCACCTCTCGCAACTCACGACTTCACGAGTTGGAGTGTTGAGCCCTCGTGCTCCTCCTTTGCGAATCCTGAAATCCCGATTTACTTTACCCTTCGGGCCCACATGGCACAACTATCTCCACATCTACAATGGCAAGTGGCACCCTCAGGAGGGTCCACATTATCTATGATGACGTCATCGAGTCCCACCATGCTCACTTTTCATTTGTCCCACTAGCACGTGGTACACACCCATGTGTCCACATCCATTCCAAGTGAAATCCAACGATTAGACCTTTCTCAAATCTATGGCGCAGATCCTTTTGGTGTTTTGTGGTTTTAGGCATTAGGAGTTCGAGCATCCACACCTCTCAAACTTTCGTTTGCTGAAATCCTGAAATTACTATCTACCCCTCCATGTGAGCCAACGATCAAGTTCCTATCTTACGATCTACAGTATAGATCATTTCGGAATTTCGGGTTTTGCTATTTCGCGACTTGCGAAAACAAGGTTCTTCCCTTTTGGTTTCCTGGGTGGCGAAACGTCATCCAACAACCACGTGTTCCCCCCGATGGATGGTCCCGACGAATTCGGGGTTTCGCGTATCAAAATTTCCACATTCCTGTGCAACTCCAAAGGTTTTTTTTTAAACCCTGCGCACGTTTTCCAGATCTGACGGTCACGAGGGTTCTCCTTTTCCTTGAATAGATCCTACGGCTCCAACACTTCTGGTGTGGATTCCTCTCTCCCTTTGGCCAGTTACCACATCGGCTATGGTTTCATAACACTACTACACCTCTTGAGCTTGGTAACATGGTCAACTAACTCCTTAACACTCAGGAGAATTCAAAGGTCTGAAATTGGTCCTCCAGACACAATTTCTCCTCAAACCCTCGGTCCAAAGACCATTCAACTGGCCCATCTAGGCTCAGCGTCGAAACCTTGTCTTTGATACCATACTATAACACTTCTTTCATTTGGAACTGTAATGCCCTGATACCATACTGTAACACCCCCTTTCCATCAGCCGGGCAGGCACTACTTCGTGGAGTAACAATATCATGCTTAATTATATATATATGACATGCATTTAAAATAGGTTAAGGAAATTTAAACTCAGAGTGAGCATAAGAATTACTATTATTATAAATAATCAATGGATTTAACATTAATTCATATGCACAACAGACTACATGATAATTATTATAAATACACAGACATGCAGTAACATAATTGAAATATCATCTCGTACTTATCTTTGAAAACGATGGTAATTCCACCAACCAGGTGCAGGCCTTCCACGAACCTCCCAGCCTTAGACCACACTTCTCATCGAGCTCACCAGTAGGTCACCCCCGAGCTGGCACTGAGCTCCACCCCAAGGCAAGGAATCCTAGGCTAGGCTGAGATTACAGGGAAAACACATGGGCACAAGGAAGGAATTCTCTGCCAAGAACCACTCATACTCACTGCCCACAGAGTATCCTTCCCGACATGCCTGTTCCACCGCAGGAGTATACACCTTCTCTGTCACCTAGATAGTCCTTCAGCTACTAACCTCCCTTGCCTTGGGTTTCAGCAACACATCGGAACAGAATTCTCCGAGCTCTGTGGCAGCTACAGGGTTCCTTCCAGGAGCTGTATCCTTCCTCAGCACACTCTCTCACCTGGAGAGAGTCGCTCATAGGTCAAGCAACCTGTTCTTTCAACTTCAACCACCTCTCTCACCTAGAGAGAGTATTGTATGACTGGCCAACAAGCCACATAGGGTCAAACACTACACGTCCACCACAGTCAACAGGAATTCAGACACAAACAACCCTGGGCAACAACAGACAGGTGCAAAAGTATAACCAGGATTAGCAGGGACAGGATGATGGCATCCACCCAGGTACCTACCTCAGTAGGTCCCGCGCCCAACCTCCCAGTCTTAAGGATCGTTTTAAATTACCCTCGAGATGGAGTGGCTCCTTTGATTCTCCCCTGGAATCCTTATTAAAATTTGACCCACAGGTCTGTCCTGCTCATTACAACCCTTAAGCTTGAGCGCTTCTCCGTTCTCACTAGAAAATAACAATCAAGTTTCGGAGTTTTCCAATCCCCGATGTCACCAACACTTGCTTCCTCGAATCCTTGATCTCTGATATCCCGATGCGCTTCCTTTTTGCTTCAACCCCTCCGGACTATTCTCCCAGTCCACATGACCCTGCCTCATAATACCACAATCCTATCTCTTATCGGGATTCGGGATTTCGAGTGTCAATATGTATTGGGCCTATTGTCCATGGGATTCCCAATTTCCCAACAATTGGCTTTTCCTTTCGGGGAAATTCCCGAAGGCTTTGATCTCAGCCACGTGTCCTCAAGGATGGATGGTCCTCGCTGCTCCTCGCTATTTTGCGATTTGTGATTTCAAATGCTCTGGCTGCTTTGTCTTCAGGGTTCGCGAAGCGCCAAAACTCGATATGCCGAATCTCGATATGTTGAATCTCAATATGAATGAGAATGGTGGCAGCTTATCTCCGAGAAGAGAAGTGACGGCTACTGGCATTCGAAAGAAGATGATTACAATGAGGCTTTGAAGGCCCTTTTAAAATAAATGAGAATGCGAAAATTCCTAGACATCCAAAAACCTAACCCTAGGAGATGAAGCGCCAAAAGTCATGTGGGCCCTGTTTGGGTAAGTGAGTACATCAACTTCCCGGGGTCGTAACTTTTGCATACGATCTCCGTTTTAGGCGTGTGATAGCTCGTTGGAAAGATATTGTTGAGGAGATTCATTTTGGAAGATAAATAATACCTTCAACTATCATTGAGAACCTATATCTTGAAAAACATTCATTTGGACCCTCAAAATGGCCCTGGATGTTAAAACCTGCTAAAAATAGTAAATTGCCAAAATGGCCAGAAAACTGTTTTGAGACATTTGGAAAAGGTGGGTGGCCACTGATATCCACATGGATTAGGCTTCCCTGTCGAGATTTCCCTCGATAGCATCGATTTTCACCACACATCCTTTAGTGATGAACGACCCTGATTTTCTCTCGTGGTCTCGGCGACCTCAAATTACCGATGCCTCGTTCTGACGAGATGACGTTAGTTGGGTCCCACACGGAGCTCTCCTTTTTTCGGAAAATCAGACTTCGAGATTATGAAATGAAAAGTTTCCTTGTCTCTAGAACTCACGAAATGTCGATCCCCGACTCTCTTCTGATTTTTGAGACGCATCCCAAGTGGATGGACAGTTCAGGTTGACCCTTGGGTTTTCACCAACTGAAAAACCAAAACCCTTACCTATGTGAGTCCCAATGGCCAAAATGCTGATGGGATTCCGATATTTCCCACATGTCCCAACTGATGGATGGCTCTGATCGTTTACGGGGTTTTCAACATGGATTTTCCTGATCTCTTGCCCACAGAACTCCCGATTTCACGAATGATGAAATCCCGATGGCCACACCTCAGGTCAGAACTTCCCTCCTCCTGTTCACGGGACTTAAACCTCACGCAACTCCTGGTTGATCTAACGGTAGACGGGTAACTGAGCAAGGATCCAACATCTCACGTTCCCCTAAGGGTGAGCTCCACGCACTACCATAACCTCCTCACTTCTCTAGCAGATCTTACGGTTGGCGGTATTTCGCAAATCCTTCCCACAAATTCCTGACCGTCGATTTCTTCCCTTTGATGATTTCTATGAAGGAAAACCAAGAATGCCTCCCTGGACTTACCCGCTTACACTACAAACTTCTAATGTCCCTCAATGTTTTCAAAGGCCTTACTCCTCCAGATATTCTCACAACTTCGAGCCTCAAAGAGAGTCCTTGCACGCACTTATTGCGGCAACCTTCAGATACCTTCAAATATCTGAGAATTCTTCGACTCTGCGCACACCTGCAACAACAGTCTTTCGATATTTTGGTCAGATTCACAACCCTGAGACCCCACTCGGCCTGTGCACTCCTTGCATGGCTCCTGTGCCCAAATGAACTCTAGGTGAACGAGAACAAGAGTTAAACTACCTGAGCCCTTCGTCAACGCACTCCTTGCGGACGACTTCAACTGCACTCCTTGCAAGAATCTCTTTATCAAATAGAGAAACAATTGAAACTCATTCCTCTTACTCTCCCTCTCTCAGATTTCAAACACTCAACAAGAAATCATTCATACATAGCATAAAAGCAATTGCATGACAGAAAGAATAAACCATTCATGAACGTAACATTCAAAGATGCATACACAGAGAATAAGTAAACACCATGAGTCTGAATCACAACTTTCTTTATATAAATTCAGAACTTTTGTACATGTAGTCTGCTGCATATCTCTCTGCTTCTCTTATTCCTCTGTAGTCATGCTAATGTTACAATACATAATGAGGGTGTCTATATCCCGTTTCCTTCTACTCCTTCTAAAACTGTCTAATCTAATATTCAATTCTACCTACTTACATAAATACCTTCTACCTACTATGGATGAGAGTGGATCGCTCAAGGTCCTATACAATGCATAAGTACGCCTCTCCTTAACTATCACATTTAAGTTTGGCGCATCCACTCTTCAAAAGTTTTTAAACAATTTAACATATGCTCAAAATGTGTGGTGCTTGCCCCCACCCTCGCTTGATGTTGATGATGATCCTGCATCATACTCCCTCGGTTGAAAATTTTTCATGGGCTTCTGTCCATGAGCTCTTGCACGGTATGTCCATGCTTCTAAATCTCTACTTCAGTCTCCCATCTGGCATCTTCAACTGGATGGCCCTTCCACTTGACCAAATATTCGAAGTATTCTTTCCTTTTGGTCTTCTTGCCAATTTTTTTGTCTAGTATGCTTTCCATCTGTGGCGTCTCTGCAACTGGCATATGCTTTTGCCACTAAACCTCTGACTATTCATCACTTGTTAATGCTTCCTCAACTTTGTATGGGTATAAATCTGAGACATTGAATATCAGAGAAATTCTGATCCCATCGGGTAATTCAATATCATAAGCATTTTCTCCAATTTTCTTCAAGACCCTACATGGTCCGATCTTCTTCATCTTCAATTTATTATATGTTCCTCTCAGGAACCTTTCCTTTCTCAGATGTGCCAAAATTGAGTCACCAACTTCAAATTGAAGTTGTCTTCTGTGTTGATCTTCTCTCCTCTTATACTCCTGACTTGAGTTCTGCAACCGCTCCTTCACTCGGCTATGAAGTTCCTTCATCGCTTCTGCGAAATCTTCTGCACTAGCACTCCTAGTTGCATTATGTTTTGAATCCCTCAATTCAGAAATTCCCCTCAGTTGTATGCCATAAAAAATATGAAATGGACTCTATCCTATACTTCTATTCACTGAGTCGTTATACACAAACTCTTCCTGCAGAAATATATTGTCCCAACTATTGTGGTGCTCTGTCACCAAGCTTCTCAGCAAATATCCTAGACTTATGTTCACTACTTTTGTCTGTCCATCCGTCTGAGGATGATAAGCTGAACTAAAAGACAAGTTAGTTCCCAGTTTTTTCCATAAGGTCCTCCAGAAGTGCCCTATGAACTTTGTATCTCTATCCGAAACTATACTCCTTGGTAAGCCGTGAAGTCGAATGACTTCTTTGAAAAACAGGTTCACGATGTGAGTCGTGTCACTGGTTTTCTGACATGGGATAAAGTGTGTCATATTGGAAAATATATCCACCACCAAAAAGATCGAATCAAATCCTCTTTGCATCCTTGGCAACCCCAATATGAAATCCATTCTAATTTCATCCGATGGCTTCTCATGTGTGTGTAATGGTTGATAAAAACCTACATTCTGCTTCCTTCCCTTAGAATGCTGGCAAATTTTGCATCTGTCTACAAATCTCTTGACCTCTGATTGCATCCCTGGCCAAAAGTATGATTCGCTCAGCTTTGCAAATGTTTTGTCATGACTGAAGTGTCTGGCCAATCCTCCACTGTGTTCTTTCTTTAACAGATTCTGCCTCATGGAGCAATTCAGAATACATAGTTGATTGCCCTTAAACAACAATCCTTCCTGGATCATGTATTCTGCCCATTTGCTGCTATCTCTGAGAACTGGATTCTCAGTTGCTTCATACGCTTCCTTAAAGTCTGGGCCATCTACGTACATGTCCCTGAGATCATCAAAACCCAATGTTTTGACTTTGAACTCCTGCAATAACAAACACTTCATTCTCAAAGAATCAAAAACTTTGTTAGTAGTACCAGAAGTATGTTTAATCACAAAAGTGAAATTCTACATATATTCAACCCATTTTACATGTCTCTGATTTAACTTTTCCTATTGAGTCACAAACTGCAGTGCATGATTATCACTATATAAAACAAACTCTTTCGGAATCAAATAATGCCTCCATTTCTTTAATGCATGTATAATAGCATAAAACTCCTTATCATAAGTGGAGTATTTCACTTTCACTTCATTCAGCTTCTCGTTGAAGTACGCTATCGTCCTGTCTTCCTGACTCAAGACCGCCCCGATTGCAAACCCATTTGCATCGCATTTCACTTGAAATGTTTTTCGGAAATTTGGTAACACCAGAACAGGTTGTTCCGTGATCTTCCTCTTTAACAAATTGAAACTCTTTTCGTCTTCTTCTGTCCAATGAAAATATTTATGTCTTTTCTTCACTGTATCCATCATCATTGTGTTGATTCCACTAAAATTCCTAATGAACTTTCGGTAGAAACTAGCCAACCCATGAAAACTTCTCACCTCAAATACATTCTTTGGTGATGGCCAATTTTTTATTACCTCCACCTTATCTGGATCCATCCTCAACTCATCTGCAGAAATAACAAATCCCAAATAAATGAGCTCTATCTTCATGAATGAGGACTTCTTCATGTTTATCAGCAACTTCTCGTGCTATAATCTCTTCATCACAATGGCCAAATGCTTCATATGTTCAACCTTCGTTTTACTGAAAATCAATATATCATCCAGATATACGATAAAAAATTTTCCGATGAACTCTTTCAGGACTTCGTTCATCAACCTCATGAAGGTACTTGGCGCATTTGTTAAGCCAAACAACATAACAAGCCATTCATACAACCCTTCATTGGTTTTGAATGCTGTCTTCCACTCATCACCCTCTCTCATGCGAATCTGGTGATATCTGCTTTTCAAATCAACCTTTGAAAAATACTTTGCTCCACTCAAGCAATCCATCATATCATCCATCCTCGACAATGGAAATCTATACCTAATGGTTATCTTGTTAATGGCTGTTGAATCAGTGCACATCCTCCAGCCTCCGTCTTTCTTCAGACTGATTACTATTGGAACAACGCACAGACTCAAGCTTTCCCTAACCAAGCCTTTGTCCAACAACTCCTGGACTTGTCTTTTTACCTCTTCATTCTCTTGTGGCATCAATCTGTACGCGGCTTTATTTGGCAAACTGGCTCCAGGTATGAGATCAATATGGTGACTCACACTTCTGATTGGTGGCAATGAATGAGGTAATTCGTCCACTACTATATCAGTGAACTCTTCCAGCAGTTCCTGACCTTCTTCTGGTAAATCATCTACTCTTGTGCTGGTCAAAACAATATTCGGCTTTTTGAACATAATGAATTGTAGTTCCTCTTTCTTCTTGACCTATGTAAGAAGTTCCTTCCCACTCATGAGAAGTACAGTGTTTCTTACCTCCGGCTTTACTTCTTTATCCTTAATTGGAAGCAACATGTGTGTCCTCCCATTATTCTCTAGGGTGTATGTGTTCATTCGCCCATCATGAATCACATTCTTGTCATATTTCAATGGTCTACCCAGCAATAGATGACAAACATCCATAGGAATGACATCACACAACATTTTATCATTATATCCTCCTATCTTAAACTCAACCAAGCATTGTTTAGTGACATTTACTTGATGTCCTTTTTGTAGCCATAAAACTCTATATGGGCTTGGATGATCAGTCATTTCTAGCTCCAACTTCTCTACCATCTCGGTTGAAATGAGATTATCTGTGCTACCACTGTCCATAATGACCTTGCACACTCTGTCCTTGGTTTTGCAAGCAGTCCAAAAAAGTCTAGTCCTTTGGGATGAACTCTCCACCTCCATTTCGGGTGTCAAAAGAACTTTCTGCATCATCAGTGATCTTCCACCTTCAGCATCTTCTTCTTCCACATCCCGCCTTTGTGCTTCGCGATGTGAGATTCTCTAGTGTCCTTCTTTTTTTCTGGACACTCGTAAGACTTGTGCCCATTCTTTCCACATGTGAAGCATGTAATTACTCCACCTCTTCCTCTTTCTCTACCTCTAGTATGAGGAAAAGTATTATTATCAGCATACCCTCCTCTTTTCTCAGTATGATGTCCTCTCTGTTCAGCATATTTCCCTCCCTGTGAGCTTCCACCTCTCTCAGTTCGAGTCCGAGGTTTCTTCCAGTTTTCCTTGGGCTTCTAGTTTCTATCCTGGACAACAAATTTTCCTCTGGGTTGACTTCTGCCTCGGCCTCTTTAACTTTGCTTTCAGCTCAACTTCTCTTTTTCTTTCAGAGCCATATGATAAGCATCTTCCACCGTTCATATGTTCAACATACTCATCTCATCCTGAATCTCATATCTCAGGCCATTCGTATAACTAGCTACCTTTTCATCATTGCTTTCACGATGACCTGATCTGATATTCAACCTATAAAATTCCTCAATATATTCCTTCACTGACATCAGATTCTGTCTCAAGTTCTGCATTCTCCTGAACAGAGTAATCTAGTAATCCTTGGGGATGAATTTTGCCTTCATCTTTGCAATCATCCTGTCCCAGCTCTTAATTTTCTGCTTGCCTTGGCAATGCCTATCGACTTGTAGTTCATCCCACCACAATGTGGCATGTCCTTTTAATCTCGTGACAACATGCTTGACCTTCTTATCTTCTTTGACATCTTCATAGTCAAAGTATGTGTCTAGAGCTCTAATCCAGTCTAGAAGCTCTTCTACATCCAGATTTCCCTCACAAACTGGAATGTCCATCTTTGCCTTTGCACCCATTCTTGCAACAACTTTAAGTAAGTTCTCATTTGTTGCATCCTTTGCTGTGATTTCTTCTTCTCCACATCCAGAATCATCTTCATTTTCGGACTCACTGATATCTCCTACATCAGCTGTGCATTTTTGTCTTATCTCCACGTCCACAAGTATGGCGCGTATGTTATGCAGATCTCTTTCTACTTCTGGGTTCTGCACCTGTCTACCCCTTCCTCTGGACGTCTCCCTATCCTCCTCTAGATCGGGTGATTGTCTATCTCTTCTTCTCGGTGGCATGGTGAATCTTCCTCCTTCCTACTACAGAAAGCAAAGAAGATTTTCTAAGCTCTAATACCAGTTGATGGTGTCCACCTAGGTACCTACCTCAACAGGTCCCGTGCCTGACCTCCTGGTCTTAAGGATCGTTCTAAATTACCCTTGAGCCAGAGTGGCTCCTTTGATTCTCCCCTGGAATCCTTATTAAGATTTGACCCACAGGTTGTTACAGGTATGAAATAACTGAGGGGGGGGGGTGAATCAGTTATTGTAAATTATTAACAATCTCTCTCAATTTTAACTTCAAATCATTAATCTTAGTGGCAGTAAGTCTTTA
>JZKD02S1851748.1:92735-108646 GCA_000966675.3 Picea glauca
TACCCTTTAAACTCCAAGAAGAAGTAAACAATAATCAACCATCATATAGTGGAAAACAAAAAAACCAACAAAGTAAATAATAGTTGATGCAATAATGAATGAATGAGAGAATTTATCTCAACCCTTTTTAATTACTTGCCTATAAATAGTTAAAAACACACAGGGATAATATTTCCACAATTGCATTACATTTTTCTCTCTACAACAACAAAAGGGTTTAATAATTGACAATAACAAAGGTCAAACTTCTTAAATAGAAAATGACCAACTATCAAAGAAAAACGTCTTTATTGAGGTCTAGCAAAGTTCTATATCAATGATGAATAACTAATCAAAGATGTAGCACACTCAACTTGCTAAATAGTATGGCTGAGCATATAAAATGAACTAAAATGTAGAAATAGAACAATATTCTTTCTAGTAAGCATAGTCACTATAATCCAAGCCTCAACACATCCCGGATGACATATGACCCGCCGCAACACATCCCAGATGACATTCAACCCTTTAGAAAATTATTGAATGTAACTCCTACAAAATTGAAGAGGAAAAAAAAAAGATGAAATCTTACAGTCATTATGGACAAGAGATGCATGTTTTTTGTTTTACATAGAACATAAGCTCTAGAAACTAGAAAGACATAGAAACTATAGATGCCTCTAGAAACTAAAAGTATTGATATATTCTTGTCTTGCCTCTAGTTTAATGATATAGATGCCTCCAGAAACTAAAAGTATTGATATATTCTTGTATAGATGCCTCTAGGTATCTAGTTAAAAACCAAGAGAGACATCTCACTCATACCTCATGGTGTAGAATACTTCATAGGGATCAATGTTAAACATAAATAAATTAATATTACCAGCAATTAAAGTAAGAATTTAGAAATTAAAGGAGATGATATATTTGTCAACAAAAAAATATGCAAACCCCATAAAAATCATAAATGTGTAAAATTGGGTCTTTAAAAGCACAACTTGAATACAAGATGCAGGGTTGCAGTCCCCAACCTTCTTAGACCAAAATAAATTTGTTTCTATATTGTTATGATGATGCTAGTGCCCTCATGAACTTGAACACTATGCATGAGACTAACCTTGACTATATAAAGTCATGTTGTACTTCCCAATAATGAATTCAAGATTGATATTTTCAAAGAAATTCATACAGGAATGCACATTTTTTTCATTGTTTTCGTGCCAATTTTTTTTGCCTGTACTTGTTTCTTCGCTCTATTTTTTGGGTTTTTTTGGTAACATAGATATTATCATTAGCTAATATAATTAAACCAATATCATGTCCATCATAAAATTGTACTTTAAAATACAAGAGTCAAGTATTTATTCTTTTCAAATATTTTACATGCCACAAGAATGGGACAAATTTAAGCAAGGCTACAAGAGTCAATAAAATCGAGGCTTAGAAAAAAAGTAGACCAAGTGGTTAGACATATAATTCAATAACCCAACATTATGTTGGGCTACTATTATGACACTCAATGAAGCTACCTCCCTACTTGCAGAAGTCTCGATGTGTAAATGTGTGTTGTTCTAACTATAATTACTTGTTAAGAGCCAAATCTAGAGCTATAAACTTAATCTGACATTGTAAAATGGGAAAAAGAAAAGCCAAGGCATCATAAAATTGACTGAACCATCTCAACTGAATTGCTTCCATAAATTGGTCTTGATAGGGAATTATTGAGATCATTACACTAGAGGCAAGATAAGAATATATCAATACTTTATGTGTCTTTATAGTTTCTAGAGCTTATTCACAAGCAAAATATAGCAAAAATATTTTCTTATCAGTGGAAGATTGCACTGTGTTGGGCTATAAAATACCCAGGGGAACTTATCTTCTGATTAATGTGTGGGCAATTGGAAGGAAACCGAAGTCATGGCGTGAGGATGCCGAAATCTTCAAGCCAAAGAGATTCATCGAAGATGGATTCTTGGAATCAAAAGTTGAAAAGTTCGAGTGGATTCCGTTCGGAGCAGGCAAGAGAGGATGTCATGGAAAACAAGTGGGAATGCTTGTTGTAGAGTTTGCAGTGGCGCAACTCATGTACTGTTTTAACTGGAAGCTTCCCAATGTCTAGGAATTGGACATGACATAAAAGTTTAATGGGATCACACTACCCAGGGATCATGAAATATTGGTTGTTCTAACTCCTCGTCTTACAATATTGATCTGAGACATAGCTCGTAGAACCTGTTGAAATAGTTGATGGATGGTAGCAAGAGCATTTTGTTCCTTCAACATTAATATAATAATATATGTAGTAAAGAATAAAATTAGTGATGGATTAAGTGGATCGCGTTGTAGACAATATCTGTAATAGTTGATATTCATAGTTCTTAAGTGGTTGAGCAAGGAAATTTTGACCATATTCTGGAAATTATTGACATTGTAACAGAGTTTGGTAGTGCCACGGTGGAATCCCTTGTGGAATTTGGAATTTCCCTTCATAACTACACATCGCGCACGACGCCCACATCGCACTATATAATTTTTTGTTATCACATGATTTAAATGTTGGGATGTGATACCCAATTGATGAACATGCGCAAAAATAAAATATTTGTCGCGAATACATGTTTAAATATGCGGTAAATAAATTAAATATGTAGGAAATAAAGTTTGAAAGCCCAAAACTAAAATCTTTGTCATGAGTCCAAAAATGTTTAAATATGTGGTAAATAAAGTTATTTCAAACATAGTACATCCAACTATTCATAGCATATATTAACTGTTCATCACATATCTTCACCAACTGTATCATAAAATATCCAAAATTAAAAAAAAAAAATATCTACCATATTTCTATCCCCTATTATCTCATACCAACCAGACTGTCATACAAAAACTGTTATATCCTTCTTCTTCCAAAAACTCATAAATATAAAAGCATTTTTCAGAATCTAAACAATGAATAAAGTTGAAACATAGATTCCATCTTTTATTTCTTGCAAAGCCATGGAATCCTCAGCTAATAGTTTACCTATTTAGATGTAGAATCTGCATCCTCATTTAATTCCCAGAGAACATGTGTAAAAAGTATGGATTAAAAAGAGTCTGTCACTTCTTTGAGATGATCACCAATTGGCGCACACATGATATTGTGCAATTTCACTCTTCCTTTCATCAAATTTATGATGAGGGTGGAATCCCCAAATATCTGAATACGTTTGACATTATTCTCCAGAGCACACTTAAGAAGAAATATCAAAACCATAAGTTTAGCAACATTTTTGGAAATTTCCCCTAATTCAACATTAAACTTTACACAGTGAGAATCAAATAAGAACAAAACTCCTCCGACATTGCTAAACTCTGGTGGACGGTGGACCCTTGTGTGCCCCCCATAAAAAATACTCAATTTTGAGACATTTTCTATTACCAACTTTCCTATTTGATGAGAGACATCCTTCTTTGCTGGCATTTGACACTTGAAACCATAGAACTAATCTGAGAGAAGACTTGAAAGGTGGGAATATGTCTATTCTACATGGCCTATAAAATTTGCCATGATATTACATTTTTTTTGTGAGACTTATAGCAAGTAGACATGAAAGTCCATGCACTTCTGATGTTTACTCTTTAGGTTAATAGTCTAGAATAAATTGTAGTGGAAAATACCAGCTTGCTTGCTTGGTCAATAAGAATCATATTTGGATTTTCAGAGCCATACTTGGGTTCCATTCAGTTGGAGAATGTACTTTTCAGGTAACCTTTCTCATTATCAGCCCAATCAATAATTGATCCAGATTATTTTCGGCACGAAATGAGAGCGGAGATATAATACAGAAATGCACAGGGATATTGCAGATATTCAGTAATATAATAGAAATGTATCAGAGATGCAACCATAAACATAGATATACATTAATACATGATTTCTATTAATGAAATAAATGTACAGAGACTGTAAAAGTACAGAGTGAAAGACTCGCTAGAATGGTGGTAGCTTATCTCTGAGAAGAGATGTGACGGCTATTCGCATCCCTGAGAAGATGATTACAATGAAGCTCAGAAGGCCCTTTTACAATAGACGGGAATGCCAAAAGTCCTAGACATCCAAAAACCTAACCCTAGGAGATGAAACGCCAAAAGTCATGTGGGCCCCGTTTGGGTAAGTGAGTACATCAACTTCCCGGGGTCGCAACTTTTGCATACGATCTCCGTTTTAGGCGTGTGATAGCTCATTGGAAAGGTATTGTCGAGGAGATTCTTTTTGGGGGTTCAATCATGCCTTCGGCTATCATTGAGAACCTCAATCTTGAAAAAAACTTCATTTGGACCCTCAAAATGGCCTCGGAAGTTAAAACCTGCTAAAAATAGTAAATTGCCAAAATGGCCAGAAAACTGTTTTGAGCCATTTGGAAAAGTTGGGTGGCCACCGATATCCACCTAGATCAATAATAATAATGTTGAACACTTTTGTCTTCTCACTTCCAAATCTAACTTGCAATGAACTAGAATAAAAGTGGGATTTAAATTTCATGATTTAAAATGTACTAAATGGACAGTCATAGTTATAACCTAAGGATCATGATATACATGCTACTGCACCCCAACAAAGGCTATACAGATCACTGCTACACATTTATAATGTGCCTAGGTCCGTTACACATGTGCCATGGCTGGAGGACACTTTTGAGGTACAATCTAACACTAAATAGGGTTTTGGGTGGTTTTAGGCCCATTGTAATCTAATACTGCTTAATGGATTAGAGTTGAATGATGTTGCGGAATTCCAAAATCTAACACTAAATAGGGTTCCAAATTCCATGTGATTTTCAACCCATGGTTTTAGGAACATTGTAGTCTAATACTGTTTTTTACCTTCTAAACATGTGCTTCAAAAATCATTCAAATCCAACACGAATATGCACATTTAGGGTAAAATAGAAGTACCACCCACTATCACCTTGGTGGTCACTTCCCTTTCTTTAAGCTAGTTATTTTCCAGAACAAGGGAGGATTCCCTATTAGGATTGGCAATATGTCCTTAATACCCAATAAAAAAATTTCAAATTGGCAAACTTAAGGCTTTGAATTAATATATTGTGGTGATTTCAAATAGAAAAGCGCCTTATCCAAGGGTTATGGTGTTGGGAACAATGCTAAATGTTTGAAACTCAGCTATGAGGCAAAGCCAGTCAACAAACATACTAAAACAACACTATTTACCAATTATATAAGATCTGTTATTCCACTTACAACCAAGTACAACCTACAGGTGCTCAAATAGATGCATCTATTGAGTACTTGCATCAATAAATGACATCAAAACCAAACATATGAAGCAATAAGACAATCTTCTATTGAATAACAACCATAAATATTACATGTCCTAGTTTTGATACCAAAATAGCTTCAAAGAACAAACACATATCTCTTTTCAGCTCCCCTTTATTTTTCTAGTCAAACCCACTATAAGTAGTAAAATTATATCCCAACAAAGAAAAAAGACAACAAGTAAAAAAATAGCATCCTTACAAGCATATCACAGCCCTTGTTTAGACCAATGTGTTAGCTCAAGTGGTTGAGTTCTTTGAATTACAAGAAGGAGGTCATGGGTTCAAGTCCTTAGGCTGGCTACCTCTGTGAATATTGTCATCCTCACTCAATGTCCTCACCAACTTAGGTTGTCAAAACTGCAATTGACCGATTTACCCTGGGTACCATCCTCGGAATAACTAGAAGTGCCCAGTGGGCTTCCCCAGGATGTGAATTTCATTGGACACACATATACATAACATCCCTCGAAAATTATAGATGAAAGCTCCAAATTTGCTCAAAAGATCCTCAACAACCAATGCACTAGTTTGTGGCATTCTCTCCAAGATGAAATCACAAGTTGCAAATGAAGTGAATCCCACGTTTTATAGCCTTCCCTTGCAACTACCTTTTCAATAAAATAATAAAACAAATCTCTAGAAACCCCTAAGAATAGAGCATTCCACTTCTAGGGTTCCATTTGATTGGTTCACAAGATTTGAATGTCAAACATGCCACATTTCCTCCTCATAGGCCAAGTGCTCCTTTAACAAGTGATATTTTTTTGGTAAGAGAGAACAATAAATTTTTTCTAGATACATCCATGAGAACACACCTCAAACTTGTTAGAAAAACAAGACCATGGAGAAATAAAATAAAACAAATGCAGAAACAAAACACAGAAGATACACAGTACAATAGAGGCACAGATTTACCTGGTTCACCCAGTCTGGGCTACGTCCACCAGAGAAATTGTCAGGTTCTTCCTTTATTATTATCCATCATATGAAGGGATACAACCTACAACAAACCCGCTGTAACTTCCTCTTCTTTCTCTCAAAATATCCTCTCTCATAATACAATATTCGCCATCAATCATAGCTGCAATACATTTCGCTCATAAAAGAGGGTTTCCTTCTAGGGAAAAACACCCTAACATAATCTCTATCGTTAGATCTGTGACCTTATATTGAACGGTGTTACACATGAAATTTGCACACCTAAGTACCTTGCCCTAAGTGTCGTAAAGTGTCATATAAGTGCTTCATACACCTTGACACCATGGAATAACCTATGTCATAATCCCTAGTCAAAGTGGAGGAGGGATATATTACATGAAGGCCAACATACCAAGTACACATGAATTATTATTAATATTCATGGAAAAGAAATTGATTAAGTGTGAGAATCAAGTGCACATGAAATATTATTAATATTCATGGAAAAGAAAGTAATTAAGTGTGAGAATCCATCTCACATTTGGTTTCCTATTTTTTAGGGAAGGTGGAGGATCTCATGGATGGTTGAAATATTTCCTCCTTAAAATCCTTGAGAGATATTTCCTCCCCAAAATCCTTAAGAGATATTTTCTTCGTAAATATCTTAGAGATCCCTTTCTTAGTGGATCTAATGAGAGATCCTCTCCATGGTGGTTAAACCTTCAAATCCTATATAATGAGGGATTTCCATGGAGAAGAAGGAGATAGAGGAGTTTAGAGATACCAAACATATGATCTCATGAGAAGTGGAGGAGAATAATTAGTGAAAGTATTGTCATTCTGATCGTGGAGATTTTGAGTAAGCGTTGGACAAGGAGAGATTGATGAAGCTGTTGCACTCACATCTATGGCTGTAAGTATTCTTCATTGTTGTTCTCATTAATACAATCAATGCTTGGCCTGTTTATTTCAAACTTGTACTTGTTCTATATAATTTTGTCTACATTAGATGGATCTATGTTTGAGATTTGTCTACATTAGATGGATCTATGTTTGAGCTAATCTTAGTAGAGTAGGAAGTCTTTTGTGCTTTTGTTTGTCTTGCAGGACCTACCAAGGAGCTCAAGATCGAAGCTCATCCTGGACCTTGCAGGGAAAAACAACGTTCATAAGGTACACACATTCCTCCTTCTCTTTTGTTCACTAGCTTGATTAGATCTAAAAGGAATTCAGTGTCCATGTTAAGCACCTTCTGTCTTAGAGTTAAGGGTCTAGCTCTCAAGAGGAGATCTACCTGTCCGCAGGGAGATTTTCCTACAACAGAAATTGGTGACTCCACTGGGGAGGAAATATGATTTGTGTTTCCTTTCCCAGATCTTGTCTTGGCCCTTTTCCCACTCATTTGATCTTCTCCATATAATTTTGTATTCTTAGAATGGTTTGATTGCCTCTTTGTGTCATCATGATCACCCTAATTGGCTGAATTTTCTTGCATTTTTGAGTTTATGTATTTTTTCTTGAGTTATTTGAAGTAGAGAACTTCACTGCCTTGTTATCAGAGTGCCAGTTCTCCCTAAAGGTCTTACACAGAGCATTATAATGCTCAGGTGCCCCTTACACCAGAGTGGTCCCCTTTTTTTTGTGAAAAATCCTCTAATTTTTCGATTTTTTGGGTTCAGTTTCTTCTTTGTACATTTGCTTAGGGTCTCATACTTTTAGTCTGTCTTGATATTGGCCTTCATTACCCTGTTTTCTAAGGATTCATCCTCTTTTGTTTGGATTTTTTGACATTTGTCCTTAATTTGCAATTTGTCCTTCACAATTTGGAGGCAATTTGTCGTTTTCCTCTCTTATCTTACTGAGTGAAAACTGTGGTGAAGGACATCAGAAATCTGTGAATCATCTCATTTTGTTATTTGAGGTCATTTTTATTAAGCATCTTTCTTTTGTGTGAATTGTTTGATTTTCTTTGTTATATTTTGTTTTCTTTTTGCTTCTTATTCCAATCATAGCAAGAGGGTGTGTTGTTTGTGTGAAATCTGCTTATGCTTGTTCGAATCTCCTTGATCTAAAAGGTTAGTTGGTAGGAGAAGTTTTTCATTGAATTAATTATCATTCACATACAAACAACAAAAATACATCTTAGTGATTGGATTGCATATTATAAGGAATTTCTGAAATGTTTTAGCATTACATTGGATTCGATTGAGAACAAATTGATTGAGGACATTCCATATTAGTGTTTGATAGTGAAAACACCTCTTTCTTTTTCCCTTAAATAGGCATTCATTGAAAATAAATGATTTCTTATCATCGTTTATGCATGTTTTGGGAATTGAGTCATCATTCCATCAATTTCACTTTCATACACCCTTTGAGTAAATAACAACTGTAAAATGAATGGTAATTAAAAAATGATCTAGAACAAATTTTTTTTTAGGATCTTCCACCAACATTAGACTAGGATTAGCACTTTGGATTAGGCTATGAGTACAACTCTCCAAAGTTTCCAAAACAAACATTAGCATCCTGAGCTAGGGAGAGTCAAATCCAATTGACGTATAGGTTTTCTGGGATCCCCTCTCACACAGGGGTTATGCACGAGGTCGCATTCGGGGGAATTACAGAGATTATCCCTCTGTGGTTCGACTGTTTGTAGTGGTCGGATCATATATTGGGGGTCACTTAAAGGTATACCCATGATTATGTGTGGGAGCCTCTCGGGTTGATTTCAAACTTATTATCCTGCTCATACATTCGGACTGGACTGTCGAATGTACCCGCTTAGGGACTAACTGTGAATTGGTGTCTTTAGCTACCATAATCTTTAGGTACTTACACAAGGTGATGGTGAAAGGAAGTCTCACTGTACCTGGAACAAACAACGGTCAAACTCATTTGGGCTCCTTGGAGGGTAAATCCACAACTACTGCGTGGAAGCTTGCACCAAGGTGAAAGTCCATTAAGCAGGTCGCCATTGTAACTATTCCACCATATCCTATCCCCTTCTTGACTTGATCACACAATGTTGGATTACATCACCAACTAGTACGATCATCGAGAGAAGTTTTGTTTGTTTGGTTGATTCCTAGACTTTATTAGCGTATGTTGTTTCTTTTTGTTAGTTGGCCCTAGATTTTCAGTGTGTTCTGTTATTCTCCAAAATTGAGCCTCTAGATGATAAAGGTCTTCTCCGATCACATGGGATGCAAGGGCTACCTCCGGAAGGATATCAACCCTTACCTCCTAACCCTCCAAAAGACAACTACCGTAGAGAGGTAGAAAATCAATCTGATGTTGGAAGTGTTATTTCTCCTCTGTTAGATAACTCAGAATGTGCTTTGGTTACAGTTGAAAATCCCATTCCTCATGCTACATATGTGTCGGTAACCCCTCTCAAACCACATTTTCTTCATTTAGACTCCCTTGGGAACATCATAGACGAAGAGGTCCCACGATTACCAGAGAGAAATTTTACCGAAACATATATGGGATCCAGAAAACCAATCTTTGGTGATGAGTATATGATTCCTGTTCATCCTAGAACCACAGTAGATACAAATCCCACACCTTCTCATTCTGTATGGAGGACTTCATCGGGACACAATATCTATGAGAATTTGAAATCCTTTCAACAACCCTTTCATCCTCATGACCCTCCTAGTGAAATATGACCATCCATTCAAACCATGAATCACCCATTCGATCAGGTCATTAACCCTATGGTTACATCAACACCAGTCCATCCTAATGCTGGACTCATCACCTCTACTCATATCCAAGGAACTTCAATCCCTACCCCTATTTTTACAATCTTTGACTCTACACCTCCACATGCTCCACACGATCCTGCTGGGACATCTTTTCATATGAGAATGAAAACCTCTGCCAGCCAACCAAAATTGACTGGAGGGAAACCACCATCTAAAGAACCTTTCCCTCTTGGAGGACTACCATTCTATGGAGGGCCTACCCCTCCTGGGGGACAACCCCCTTTTCATGCTTCTCCTGAAGGGTAACCTCTATTTGCCAGTCATACCTCGGTCGTTAATCCACCGCTGGTAGGGGGGAAACCTTCGTTTGTTGGAAACCCTTCACAATCCTGGGGAGTATATTCAGGAGGCACTTTTATTCAACCCCACGTTGGGGGGCACTCGTATCCTAACCCATTAGGAGGAGTATCAAATCCTGTTCCTTCCGGAACATCTTATGGACAATCTTATCCGGGTGGCATCCCAAACACCATCTGGAGTTCTCCAGGACAATATCCTTATCCTCCTCATGGGTCTAATGTGTATCCGCCTTCAGGATCTACTCCTTACCATCCTCAAAGGAAAAATGTTTATCCTCCTCATGGGCAAGAAAATCACCCGCCCTATAATGCTCAGAACCCAGCGGGTTATGAAAATGTTTCTCATCCATCATCGAATCCTGCTTATCTTAGCCAGCAACAAGCGTATGTAGGAGGACCTATTGGTTACAACTATCCACCTAACCCAGTTTATGGTCCTGCTGGTGTTCCTATGCTGCACCAGTATCATCTGCAAATTAACCGACAACTACCTTTCCTTGCAACTCTAGATCTCCCAGACTTGTCTCAGTTAACTAATGATCCTATTTTTCATTCATCGGTTTGGCCAGTCATTCCATCTAAACTTCCTTCTGATATTCTAAAATTTGACGAAAAATCTAGCGAAGATCCAAACAACCATGTGATGACTTTCCATTTGTGGTGTTCATAAAACTCCCTCATGGATGATTCTATAGGTTTGCGTCTTTTCTAGCAAACACTTACAGGCTCAGAAGCAAAGTGGTATATTGAACTACCATGTGCCTCTTTTCATAATTTCAATTCCCTTGCCATGTCTTTCCTCATGCACTTTCAACTACCTATTCGCTATGATATGGGTACTGAACTCTTGACCTCCCTTCATCAAACTGACTCCGTGCATATCTCTAACCATATTCATGAGTGGAGACGACGATGAATGATAATCAAGGTAATCATTCCTGACATATTATTGGCAAAATGGTTTACTAAATCACTTTTACCCCCGATCACTTGCGATGTTGCTATGGGTGGCGCGGTCACTGAGGAAGAGGCTATTGCCTGGGCTCAGTACTTAGATTTGTATTATTCACAATCTGGTACTTTGTATGATTTTCTTCCAAATGCTTCTTGGGCTAATACCGATCCATCCAAGCCATCATCCTCATCTCATGTGGATGGTGTTATCAGTGTCGTCAAAACTCAATCTACTTCCCAATCGACCACACTCTCCTCTACCTCCCCCCAAACTCAGATCTCTGAGGTGAATGCAGTTCAATCTTCCCTTTCACAACAATCCAGAGGTAAGAAGAAGAATAAGAATAAATCAAAAAATAACAATGAACAACCAAAAAATCAAGCTCAAACACTTTCTATTGAAAAGAAACCACAATGGAAACTGAAATTCCCATGTATCATTTGCGGTGATGATCACTACACTCGAGACTGTCCACATTGCAATGAAGTGGCCAAACTTTTCCAAGGAAATTCACAACCCGTTGTGCTTACTCAACCTTTTCCACAACACCAATCCATGGTTGCTCAAACCCCCTCTCCTGGGGGTAGTTCTAGCCATCCTCATGATGAGGCCTCGATGAGTGCACATATTTATATGTTTGATGGGATTAATTTGAACACTCGCTCTAAGACATACGACACACTAGGTAACCCTGACAAAGGAAAAGACACTAACGGTATTGGTACTTTACTGGATCCATCACCATCCTCCATTAGTCTTCCATTGATCACTCCTCCATATGGACCACTTCAGATTGAGAAACCTGCGTTTGACTCTATCTTATGCCCTCCTAAGAGCACTATCTGCAAAGCTACCTTTAATCCTAGTTCATGTGCCGCCTAGAAATACAACATTGTTGAAGATTTGGCTCAAGCACCATGTGCTATGTTTGCGTTAGAAGTTCTACAACACTTCCCCAGTCAATGTAGAACACTCTTGGCTTCTATTGGCACTATTGATCCTGAGTCGTCCAATCATATCATGTTTAAATTGGAAAATTATGTGTCTCGACTCTCCCACCAACTTTCTTTTCAAGTTGATGTTTTTGTTCACAATCAACAAATCCACCGAACTATTCTGGATGAGGGAGCCTCAACTTGTGTCATGTATTTAGCATTTTGGAAGGGTTTAAAATCACCCGCACTCAAAAAATCCCCAACGATGTTATGCGCCTTTGATGGGTGAGGTTTTCATCCCCATGGGATTTTATAGTCCTTTCCCATCCAATTAGGTGGAAAAACTGATAATGTTGATGTCGAGGTGGTCGATGCTCCCCTCAATTACAACTTGTTACTTGGAAGAACCTAGTTTTATGCTATGACTGTCATTGCCTCGTCGATCTTTCGATGTGTACAATTTCCTCATCAGGGAAAAATTGTCACTGTTGATCAGTTGGATTTCTGCACGATCAATTCTCGTGCTCCCACTACCAACAATATTCCTTTCTTGGGAGACCACAAGATCATGTATGAAAGCATTGGTGTTGGCTTACTAAAATATTCTAGCCTCATGGGTACCTTCCCTACACCACTTCCATCGACTACACATCATATTTCCACCGTCAATATGATTTAGACTGCGACTTATCAATATTTGGAATCATATGACCCTTGGATTGTACTTAGTCCATTGGAATTAGATGCACTAGGTGACACCATGCCACTTAGTCCAGCCAAACCATCATATGTTTCGATCCAATCTGATTTTCCTACAACAAACGGTCCAGATTTACAATGAAATTACAATATAGATTTACAAGGCATTTTTTCCTTCGAGGGCTTTGCCCCCGAACCCCCACTGGGGGCCCGCTTGCCCCCAGACCCCCCAACTGGGGGGATAGTCCCCCTAGACCCCTCAGCTGGGGGGATAGCCCCCCTAGACCCCGCAAAGGGGGTACCCCCCGTCTGCACTCTCCCGTGTGGAAGAGTGTACATACTTCTGGGGTGTAAATACTTCATGGGGTATAAACACGGCTGAAAGTAAAAGACCTCTAAATCAGGAAGATAATCAGGCTCCACAACCAAGAAAAATATTACATCCCCCTCTTCATCACATGTGAAAATAGGTCCACAAATGACATGTAGCATCTCTAGATCAAAGCACTCTTCTTATAATATGCCTTTGAATTTGAAACAATGTTCTAGATGCAATGTGTTATCATATCCTAAAAGGAATGTTCCTAGAAACTTCATCTATGCCTTGTAAAGTATGCCAATGGCCCTTATTATTGTTAGATTTTGTCTACACCTCAGGTCTGGTCTATGTTTTCTACAATTTCATAGAATTTAACGACTCTGAATTGCAAAAATAAACACACTGAAATGTCTAACAAAACAATTATGTACAACGAAAATTTATAACAACAATTAGATAATGCACAGTACACCAAATTTATTCCCAATTCAAATTTCAATATTAGTCCTTCAATAAGAAATTTAGGGTTCCTGTATCATGGAAATTGGCCCTTTACAACCATAGTAAAATGGCTATTACAAGAGAATAAAACCTGGGCCTAGGCCGAGTCCTTCCATCCTTTACTTGCTCACAAATTCTCCAACAGTTGTCCTAGATCTTGGCTACCCTGTCTGGTCCTTTGGACACCTTGACCACCTTCTATAGCTTGTTGTTACAACCCTTAAACAACCCTTAAAAATTGTTGTTCACTACCTTCAAAACTGTCATCTTTCAGCCCCCAAATCTACTGTTGTAGCAGCCCTGTACACTCAACTTCCTACTTCCACACTTGTGACATCCCTCAATTGTTGATGCTCTCTTCTGGGCCTGCAACAACACTTAACTAGGTAGGGAAAGGCTAGAAGAGAAGGCAAAAGGAAAGAAAATTGGTGTAATGGGAAACTATCCTACCACCGTTACCTCAATAGGATGTCTCTTTCTATTTAGGGTCATAGTTCCACAGGTCATAGTTCCAGAGGGCGTAGTTGCACAGGTTGTAGCTCCAGAGGGTGTAGTTCCAAATGTCATAGTTCCAGAGGGCATAGCTCCATAGCTCATAGTTCCAGAGGGTGTCATTCCACAGGTCATAGTTCCACAGGTCACAGTTCCACATATCATAGTTCTATATGGCATACTTCTAGAGGTCATAGGTCTAGAGGTCATAGTTCCAGAGGGGTTCCACAAGTCACAGTTCCACAGGTCATAGCTCCAGACGTCATAGTTCCATAGGGTGTAGTTCCAAAGGGTGTAGCTCCACAGGTCATATTTCCAAAGGGCGTAGTTCCACAAGTCATAGTTCCAGAGGGCATAGTTCCATAGGTCATAGTTCCACAGGTCACAATTCCATAGGTCATAACTCTAGAGGGAGTAGTTCTATAGTTCATAGTCCTAGAGGTCATAGTTCCAGAGGGAATAATTCCACAAGTCACAGTTCTACAGGTCATAGTTCCATAGGTCATAGTTCCAGAGGGCGTAGTTCCATATATCAAAGTTCCACAGGTCATAGTTCTGGAGGGCGTAGTTCCACAGGCCATAGTTCCACATGTCACAGTTCCATAGGTCATAGTTGCACACGTCACAGTTCCACAGGTCATAGTTCCATAGGGTGTAGTTCTAGAGGTCATACTTCCAGAGGTCATAGTTCCAGAGGGCATAGTTCCAAAGGGCGTAGTTCCAGAGGTCATAGTTCCATAGGGCATAGTTCCATAGGGCATATTTCCATAGGGCGTAGTTCCACAGGTCATAGTTCCAGAGGGAATAGTTCCACAAGTCATAGTTCTAGAGGGCATAGTTCCATAGGTCATAGTTCGAGAGGGCATAGTTCCATAGGTCATATTTCCATAGGGCATAGTTCCACATGTCATAGTTCCATAGGTCATAGTTCCACAGGTCATAGTTCTACAGGGAGTAGTTCTATAAGTCCGAGTTCTATAGGTCATAGTTCCAAAGAGCATAGTTCCACAAGTCACAATTCTATAGGTCATAGTTCCATAGGTCATAGTTGTAGAGGGCATAGTTCCAGAGGGCATATTTCTAGAGGGTGTAGTTCCATAGGTCATAGTTCCAGAGGGCATAGTTCCATAGGTCATAGTTCCAAAGGGTGTAGTTCCATAGGTCATAGTTCCATAAGTCACAATTCCACAAGTCATAGTTATAGAGGGAGTAGTTCTAGAGGTCATAGTTTTGAATGGCGTAGTTCCACAAGTCATAGTCCCAGAGGGCGTAGTTCCATAGGTGAAAGTTACGCAGGTCATAGTTCTGGAGGGTGTAGCTCCATAGGTCATAGTTTCAGAGGGTGCAGTTCCACAGGTCATAGTTCCAAAGGGCATAGTTTCAGAGGGTGTATTTACAGAGGTCATATATCCAAAGGGTGTAGTTCCAGATGTCATAGTTCCATAGGTCACAATTCCATAGGTCATAGTTCTAGAGGGCGTAGTTCCGCAGCTCATAGTTCCGGAGGGTGTAGTTCCACAAGTTATAGTTCCATAGGGCGTAGTTCCACAGGTCATAGTTCCATGGGTCATAGTTCTAGAGGTCATAGTTATACAAGGCATAGTTCTAGAGGTCATAGTTCTAGAGGTCAAAATTTCTAGAGGTCATAGTTCTAGAGGTCATAGTTCCAGAGGTCATAGTTCTAGAGGTCATAGTTCCATAGGTCATAGTTCCA
>JZKD02S1851748.1:132064-146616 GCA_000966675.3 Picea glauca
TACATCAACTTCCCGGGGTCGTAACTTTTGCATACGATCTCCGTTTTAGGCGTGTGATAGCTCGTTGGAAAGGTATTGTCGAGGAGATTCATTTTGGGGGCTCAATAATGCCTTAAAATATCATTGAGAACCTCTATATCGAAAAACCTTCATTTGGACCCTCAAAATGGCCTTGGATGTTAAAACCTGCTAAAAATAGTAAATTGCCAAAATGGCCAGAAAACTGTTTTGAGCCATTTGGAAAAGGTGGGTGGCCACCGATATCCACCTGGATCAGGCTTCCCTATCGAAATTTCCCCCGATAGCCTCGATTTTCACCACACGTCCTTTAGTGATGAACGACCCTGATTTTCTCTCGGGGTCTCAGCGACCTCAAATTACCGATGCCTCGTTCTGACGAGATGACGTTAGTTGGGTCCCACACGGAGCTCTCCTTTTTTCGGAAAATCGGACTTCGCGATTTTGAAATGAAAAGTTTCCTCATCTCTAGAACTCACGAAATGCCGATCCCCGACTCTCTTCTGATTTTTGACACGCGTCCCAACTGGATGGACGGTTCAGGTTGACCCTCGGGTTTTCGCCAACTGCAAAACCAAAACCCTTACCTATGTGAGTCCCAATGGCCGAAATGTCGATGGGCTTTCGATCTTTCCCACGTGTCCAAACTGATGGATGGCTCTGATCGTTTACGGGGTTTTCAACATGGATTTTCTCGATCTCTTGCCCACAAAACTCCCGATTTCACGAATGCCGAAATTCCGATGGCCACGCCTCAGGTCGAAACTTCCCTCCTCCTGTTCACGAGACTTAAACCTCGCGCAACTCCTGGTTGATCTAACGGTGGACGTGTAACTGAGCGAGGATCCAACGGCTCACGTTCCCCTAAGGGTGAGCTCTGTGCACTACCATAACCTCCTCGCTTCTCTGGCAGATCTGACAGTTGGCGGGATTTCGCAAATCCTTCCCACAAATTCCTGACCGTCGATTTCTTCCCTTTGATGATTTCTATGAAGGAAAACCAAGAACGCCTCCCTGGACTTACCCTCTTACACTACAAACTTCTAATGTCCCTCAATATTTTCAAAGGCCTTACTCCTCCAGATCTTCTCACAACTTCGAGACTCAAAGAGAGTCCTTGCACGCACTTCTTGCGGCAACCTTCAGATACCTTCAAATATTTGATAATTCTTCGACTCTGCGCACACCTGCAGCAACAGTCTTTCGATATTTTGCTCAGGTTCGCAACCCTGATACCCCACTCGGCCTGTGCACTCCTTGCATGGATCCTGTGCCCAAATGAACTCTGGGTGAACGAGAACAAGAGTTAAACTACCTAAGCCCTTCGTCAACGCACTCCTTGCGGACGACTTCAACTACACTCCTTGCAGGAATTTCTTTCTCAAATAGAGAAACAATTGAAACTCATTCCTCTTACTCTCCCTCTCTCAGATTTCAAACACTCAACAAGAAATCATTCATACATAGCATAAAAGAAATTGCATGACAGAAAGAATAAACCATTCATGAACGTAACATTCAAAGATGCATACACAGAGAATAAGTAAACACCATGAGTCTGAATCACAGCTTTCTTTATATAAATTCAGAACTTTTGTACATGGAGTCTGCTACACATCTCTCTGCTTCTCTTATTCCTCTGCAGTCATGCTAATGTTACAATACACAATGAGGGTGTCTATATCCCGTTTCCCTCTACTCCTTCTAAAACTATCGAATCTAATATTCAATTCTACCTACTTACATAAATGCCTTCTACCTACTATGGACGATAGTGGATCGCTCAAGGTCCTATACAATGCATAAGTATGCCTCTCCTTAACTATCACATTTAAGTTTGGCGCATCCACTCTTCAAAAGTTTTTAAACAATTTAACATATGCTCAAAATTTGTGGCGCTTGCGCCCACGCTCGCTTGATGTTGACGATGCTCGTGCATCATACTCACTCTCTTGAAAAAATTTCATGGGCTCCTGTCCATGAGCTCTTGCACAGTCTGTCCATACTTCTGAATCTCTACTTCAGTTTTCCAGTTGGCATCTTCAACTGGATGGCCCTTCCACTTGACCCAATATTCGAATTATTCTTTCCTTCTGGTCTTCTTGCCAATTCTTTTGTCTAGTATGCTTTCCATCTGTGGCGTCTCTGCAACTGGCATCTGCTTTTTCCACTGAACCTCTGACTGTTCATCACTTGTTCATGCTTCCTCAGCTTTGTATGGGTATAAATCTGAGACATTGAATATCGGAGAAATTTCGATCCCATCGGGTAATTCAATCTCATAAGCATTTTCTCCAATTTTCTTCAAGACCCTACATGGTCCGATCTTCTTCATCTTCAATTTATTATACGTTCCTCTCGAGAACCTTTCCTTTATCAGATGTGCCAAAATCGAGTCACCAACTTCGAATTGAATTTGTCTTCTGTGCTGATCTTCTCTCCTCTTATACTCCTGACTTGAGTTCTGCAACCGCTCCTTCACTCGGCTGTGAAGTTCCTTCATCGCTTCTGCCAAATATTCTGCACTAGCGCTCCTAGTTGCATTATGTTCTGAATCCCTCAATTCAGAAATTCCCCTCAGCTGTATGCCATAAAAAATTTGAAATGGACTCTATCCTATACTTATGTTCACTGAGTCATTATATGCAAACTCTACCTACGACAATATATTGTCCCAACTATTGTGGTGCTCTGTCACCAAGCTTCTCAGCAAATCTCCTAGACTTATGTTCACTACTTCTGTCTATCCATCCGTCTGAGGATGATAAGCTGAACTAAAAGACAAGTTAGTTCCCAGTTTTTTCCATAAGGTCCTCCAGAAGTGCCCTATGAACTTCGTATCTCTATCTGAAACTATACTCCTTGGTAAGCTGTGAAGTCGAATGACTTCTTTGAAAAACAGGTTCGCGATGTGAGTCGCGTCATTGGTTTTCTGACATGGGATAAAGTGTGCCATATTGGAAAATCTATCCACCACCACAAAGATCGAATCAAATCCTCTTTGCATCCTTGGCAACCCCAATATGAAATCCATTCTAATTTCATCCCACGGCTTCTTAGGTGTGTGTAATGGTTGATAAAAACCTACATTCTGCTTCCTTCCCTTAGAATGCTGGCAAATTTTGCATCTGTCTACAAATCTCTTTACCTCTGATCGCATACCTGGCCAAAAGTATGATTCGCTCAGCTTTGCAAATGTTTTTTCATGACCGAAGTGTTTGGCCAATCCTCCACTGTGTTTCTGCTTTAGCAGATTCTCCCTCATGGAGCAATTCAGAATACATAGTTGATTTCCCTTAAACAACAATCCTTCCTGGATCATGTATTCTGCCCATTTGCCACTATCTCTGAGAACTGGATTCTCAGTTGCTTCATACGCTTCCTTAAATTTTGGGTCATCTGCGTACATGTCCCTGAGATCATCAAAACCCAATGTTTTGACTTTGAACTACTGCAACAACAAACACTTCCTTCTCAAAGCGTCAACAACTTTGTTAGCAGTACCAGAAATATGTTTAATCACAAAAGTGAAATTCTACATATATTCAACCCATTTTACATGTCTCTGATTCAACTTTTCCTATTGAGTCACAAACTGCAGTGCATGATTATCACTATATAAAACAAACTCTTTCGGAATCAAATAATGCCTCCATTTCTTTAATGCTTGTATAATAGCATAAAACTCCTTATCATAAGTAGAGTATTTCACTTTCTCTTCATTCAGCTTCTCGCTGAAGTACGCTATCGGCCTGTCTTCCTGAATCAAGATTGCCCCGATTGCAAACCCGCTTGCATCGCATTTCACTTGAAATGTTTTTCGGAAATTCAGTAACACCAGAACAGGTTGTTCCGTGATCTTCCTCTTTAACAAATTGAAACTCTTTTCGGCTTCTTCTGTCCAGTGAAAAGATTTATGTCTTTTCTTCATTGTATCCATCATCGTTGTGCTGATTCCACTGAAATTCCTAATGAACTATCGGTAGAAACTAGCCAACCCATGAAAACTTCTCACCTCAAATACGTTCTTCGGTGATGGCCAATTTTTGATTACCTCCACCTTATCTGGATCCATCCTCAACTCATCTGCAGAAATAACAAATCCCAAATAAATTAGCTCTGTCTTCATGAATGAGGACTTCTTCATGTTTATCAGCAGCTTCTCTTGCTGTAATCTCTTCATCACAATGGCCAAATGCTTCAGATGTTCAGCCTTCGTTTTACTAAAAATCAGTATATCATCCAGATATACGATAACAAATTTTTCGATGAACTTTTTTAGGACTTCGTTCATCAACCTCATGAAGGTACTTGGCGCATTTGTTAAGCCAAACGGCATAACAAGCCATTCATACAACCCTTCATTGGTTTTGAATGCTGTCTTCCACTCATCACCCTCTCTCATGCGAATCTGGTGATATCCGCTTTTCAAATCAACCTTTGAAAAATACTTTGCTCCACTCAAGCAATCCATCAGATCATCCATCCTTGACAATGGAAATCTATACCTAATGGTTATCTTGTTAATGGCTCTTGAATCAGTGCACATCCTCCAGCCTCCATCTTTCTTCAGACTGAGTACTATTGGAACAACGCACAGACTCAAGCTTTCCCTAACCAAGCCTTTGTCCAACAACTCCTGGACTTGTCTTTTTACCTCTTCATTCTCTTGCGGCATCAATCTGTACGCGGATTTATTTGGCAAACTGGCTCCATGTATGAGATCAATATGGTGACTCACACTTATGATCGGTGGCAATGAACGAGGTAATTCATCCACTACTATATCAGCGAACTCTTCCAACAGTTCCTGAACTTCTTCTGGTAAATCATCTACTCTTGTGCTGGTCAAAACAATCTTCGGCTTTTTGACCACAATGAATTGTAGTTCCTCTTTCTTCTTGACCTCTGTAAGAAGTTCCTTCCCACTCATGAGAAGTACAATGTTTCTTACCTCCGGCTTTACTTCTTTATCCTTAATTGGAAGCAACATGTGTGTCCTCCCATTCTTCTCTAGGGTGTCTGTGCTCATTCGCCCATCATGAATCACATTCTTGTCATATTGCAATGGTCTACCAAGCAATAGATGACAAACATCCATAGGAATGACATCACATAACATTTTATCATTATATCCTCCTATCTTAAACTCAACTAAGCATTGTTTAGTGACATTTACCTAATGTCCTTTTTGTAGCCATGAAACTCTGTATGGGCTTGGATGATCAGTCATTTCCAGCTCCAGCTTCTCTACCATATCGGTTGAAACGAGATTATATGTGCTACCATTGTCCACAATGACCTTGCACACTCTGTCCTTGGTTTTGCAAGCAGTCTGAAAAAGTCTAGTCCTTTGGGATGAACTCTCCACCTCCCTTTCGGGTGTCAAAAGAACTTTCTGCATCATCAGTGATCTTCCACCTTCAATGTCTTCTGCTTCCACATCCTGACTTTGTGCTTTGCGATGTGAGCTTCTCCAATGTCCTTCTTTTTCTATGGACACTCGTAAGACTTGTGCCCATTCTTTACACATGTGAAACATGTAATTACTCCACCTCTTCCTCTTCCTCTACCTCTGGTACGAGGAAAAGTATTATTATCAGCATACCCTCCTCTTTTCTCAGTATGATGTCCTCTTTGTTCAACATATTTCCCTCGCTATGAGCTTCCACCTCTCTCAGTTCGAGTCTGAGGTTTCTTCCAGCTTTCCTTGGGCTTCTAGTTTCTGTCCTGGACAACATATTTTCCTCTGGGTTGACTTCTGCCTTGACCTATTTAACTTTGCTTTCGGCTCAGCTTCTCTTTTTCTTTCAGAACCATCTGATAAGCATCTTCCACCGTTCATATGGTCAACATACTCATCTCATCCTGAATCTCATATCTCAGGCCATTCATATACCTAGCTACCTTTTCATCATTGCTTTCACGATGACCTTCTCTGATATTCAACCTGTAAAATTCCTCAGTATATTCCTTCACTGACATCAGATTCTATCTCAAGTTCTGCATTCTCCTAAACAGAGTAATCTGGTAATCCCTGGGGATGAATTTTGCCTTCATCTTTGCAATCATCCTGTCCCATCTCTTAATTTTATGCTTGCCTTGGCAATGCCTATCCGCTTGTAGTTCATCCCACCACAATGCGGCATGTCCTTTTAATCTCGTGACAACATGATTGACCTTCTTGTCTTCTTTGACATCTTCATAGTCAAAGTATGTGTCTAGAGCTCTAATCCAGTCTAGAAGCTCTTCTACATCCAGATTTCCCTCACAAACTGGAATGTCCATCTTCGCCTTTGCACCCATTCTTGCAACAACTTTAAGTAAGTGCTCATTTGTTGCATCCTCTGCTGTGATTTCTTCTTCTCCACATCCAGAATCATCTTCATTTTCAGACTCACTGATATCTCCTACATCAGCTGTGCATTTTTGTCTTATCTCCACGTCCACAATTCTGGCGCATATGTTATGCAGATCTCTTTCTACTTCTGGGTTCTGCACCTGTCTACCCCTTCCTCTGGACGTCTCCCTGTCCTCCTCTGGTTTGGGTGATTGTCTGTCTCTTCTTCTCGGCAGCATGGTGAATCTTCCTCCTTCCTGCTACAGAAAGCAAAGAAGCTTTTCTAAGCTCTGATACCAGTTGATGGTGTCCACCCAGGTACCTACCTCAGCAGGTCTCGTGCCCGACCTCCCGGTCTTAAGGATCGTTCTAAATTACCCTTGAGCCAGAGTGGCTCCTTTGATTCTCCCCTGGAATCCTTATTAAGATTTGACCCACAAGTTTGTCCTGCTCCTTACAGCCCTTAGACTTGAGCGCTTCTTCATTCTCACTAGAAAATAACAATCGAGTTTCGGGGTTTTCCAATCCCCAATGTCACCAACACTTGCTTCCTCGAATCCTCGATCTCTGATATCCGGATGCGCTTCCTTTTTTCTTCAGCCCCTCCTGACTATGCTCTCAGTCCACACGACCTTGCCTTATATGACCACAATCCTATCTCTTATCGGGATTCGAGATTTCGAGTGTCAATATGTATTGGGCCTCTTGTCCATGGGATTCCCGATTTCCCTACAATTGACTTTCCCTTTCAGGGAATTTCCCAAAGGCTTCGATCTCGGCCACGCGTCCTCAAGGATGGACGGTCCTCGCTGCTCCTTTCTATTTCGCGATTCACGATTTCAAATGCTCTGGTTTCTTTGTCTTTAGGGTTCGTGACACGCCGAATCTCAATATGTCGATTTGGCTTCCCTATCGGGATTTCCCTCGATAGCCTCGATTGTCGCCACACGTCCTCTAGATATGAATGGCCCTAATTTTCTCTCGGGGTCTCGGCGACTTCAAATTCCCGATGCCTCATTCTGATGAGATGAAATCAGCTAGGTCCCACACAAAGCTCTCCTTTTTTCGGAAAATCGGACTTCGCGATTCTGAAATGCAAAGTTTCCTTGTCTCCAGAACTCACGAAATGCCAATCCCTGACTCTCTTCTGATTTCTGACACGCGTCCCAAGTGGATGGACGGTTCAGGTTGACCCTCAGGTTTTCACCAACTACAAAACCAAAACCCTTACCTATGTGAGTCCCGATGGCCGAAATGTCGATGGGCTTCCGATCTCACCCACGTGTCCCAACCGATGGACGACTCCGATCATTTACAGGGTTTTCAACATGGATTTCCCCGATCTCTTGCCCACAGAACTCCCAATTTCACGAATGCCAAAATCCTAATGGCCACACCTCAGTTCAGAACTTTACTCCTCCTGTTCATGGGACTTAAACCTCGCCCAACTCCTGTTTGATCTAACGGTGGACGTGTAACTGAGCGAGGATCCAACGACTCACGTTCCCCTAAGGGTGAGCTCCATGCACTACCATAACCTCCTCGATTCTCTGGAAGATTTGACAGTTGGCGAGATTTCACAAATTCCTGACCGTCGATTTATTCCCTTTGATGATTTCTATGAAGGAAAACCAAGAACTCCTCCCTGGACTTACCCGCTTACACTAAAAACTTCTAATGTACCTCAATGTTTTCAAAGGCCTTACTCCTCCAGAGCTTCTCACAACTTCGAGCCCCAAAGAGAGTCCTTGCACGCACTTCTTGCGGCAACATTCAGATACCTTCAAATATCTGGGAATTCTTCGACTCTGCGCACACCTGCAACAACAATATTTCGATATTTTGCTCAGGTTCACAACCCTGAGACCCCACTCGGTCTGCGCACTCCTTGCATGGCTCCTATGCCCAAATGCACTCTGGGTGAATGATAACTAGAGTTAAAATACCCGAGCCCTTCGTCAACGCACTCCTTGCAGACGACTTCAACTGCACTCCTTGCAGGAATATCTTTCTCAAATAGAGAAACAATTGAAACTCATTCCTCTTACTCTCCCTCTCTTAGATTTCAAACACTCAACAAGAAATCATTCATACATAGCATAAAAGCAATTGCATGACAGAATGAATAAACGATTCATGAACATAACATTCAAAGATGCATACACAGAGAATAAGTAAACACCATGAGTCTGAATCACAACTTTCTTTATATAAATTCAGAACTTTTGTACATGGAGTCTGCTACACATCTCTTTGCTTCTCTTATTCCTCTGCAGTCATGCTAATGTTACAATACACAATGAGGGTGTCTATATCCCGTTTCCCTCTACTCCTTCTAAAACTATCTAATCTAATATTCAATTCTACCTACTTACATAAATGCCTTCTACCTACTATGGACGAGAGAGGATCGCTCAAGGTCCTATACAATGCATAAGTACGCCTCTCCTTAACTATCACATTTAAGTTTGGCGCATCCACTCTTCAAAAGTTTTTAAACAATTTAACATATGCTCAAAATGTGTGGCACTTGCGCCCACGCTCGCTTGATGTTGACGATGCTCCTGCATCATGGGACACTTCTGTTTTCTCAATCTGACAGCATGGGATAGAGTCACGCTCTGGTTCTCAAGGATGCGTGATGAGTTGTCCACGCAGGGGTCGACTCAGACTTAATGGTTCCCAACCAAAGGGGTACAACAGCCTTTCAGAAGAAAATATAGACACAGGCCTTTTTGTTTAAGAGTGCACAAGGGTATCTCTTGCAGAGGTTGGACGGGTTCACGCTCAGATGGTCAGGTAGAATGGAGGAGGAACCCCCAACACGACTCATCTCAGCCATTTTATTTGCATGTTCCTGGGTTGACACTTGTCACCCATGCAACTACATGCATTCCTTCAGCATGTGTTCCATCCATTCAGAAGTTGTTTTTTCTTCCAAAAGAACTTAGGATAAAACATATTATTCACATGTTTTTTGGAATAATGTTAAAATATTATTCCCAAGGACCTAAGCCCTTAGGCTCAACACTTAGTCCCTTTTCCCACCTTCCATCCCCCTAATCCCTTGCCCACTCTGTGGAAGCTTAGTCCCCCATCACTCATTCATTGTGGTCGGTCTTCACGTGGAGGTGTTTATATTTTATTACTGTTCCGCATAAATACATGTACAAAATCAGGCTCTTGGCCTTCAACACTTAGGCTTTATGGCCTAACAATCACATAAGCCCACTAGCTTATATAAACTCGACTCACAAACATATAAAACATATTTACAATTCATTTCATAAACAAGATTTACAATAGGGCTCGACCTTGGGGACATTACAAATATGCAGAACAAAAATAAAATGCTAGAAATTGCAGAATAACAGTAATATAACCAACATAATCTCCACAATAACACAGAAATGATATAAGAACAACAATAGAAATAGCACTTTGATTCAGAAAGAAATGTTCAAGGGCCTCTTTCAGGGGGCAACCTCCAATTGAGCAGTGGTCTGTTACAATAATCTCCAAGCTAGGGTTTTCATACCCTCGACCCTTATTTATACTAAATATGTTTATCAAGAGAAGCATTTAGAGGTAGATCCTTCTAGAAGAGGAAGATTCTATTAGGTCTTCTTACATCTTCCTTATTCTATTTTATTGAAAGGCCTTATTAATATTGACCTTTATTACATCTGAATATATTGATCTACTTATGTGCGGGTTAGGATCCTAACATGTCCCCCCCCTTAAAAATAGCCTTGTCCTCAAGGCTTGAGATGTGGAAATTGTTGTAGAATGGTAGCTCGTTCCCAAGTGGCATCTGTTGGAGTCATATCTTTTCACTGGACTAGCACTTCCTTGATGGTTCTCTGACACAGGCGATGCTCACGCTGGTCCAAAACTGCTTCTGGCTGTAGCCAAATGGATCCTTCTTCAACTAACTCTGGAAGGTTGGTTTGAATTTGGCACCTAGTTCCAATCACCTTCTTTAAGCATGAAACATGAAAAATAGGATGTAGCTTCAACTGACTGGGCAGGGCTAACTGATATGCGACTTGTCCCACATGCTTGAGAACTGTATAAGGACCATAATATTTGGGTGCTAGCTTCTGACAATGCTCGACCTTGAGGGAAGTTTGCTTGTATGGTTGCAGTCGCAGAAACACCTGATCCCCTTCTACAAATTGATGTTCGGAGTGACCTTGATTTGCTTGTTGTTTCATGTGATTTTGTTCCATGACCAAGTTCTCTTTAAGGGTACGAAGAATATCCTCTCGAACTGTAAGTGTTTGGTAAACTTCCTGGACCTTCGAGGTACCCGTTAAGTATGAGAAAAATGAAGGTGGATTATGTCCATATACTGCTTAAAAAGGAGTCATGCAAGTAGTTGTATGGTAGGAAGTGTTGTACCACCATTCGGCTAGGGGTAACCATTGAGCCCACTAATGTTGGTTTTCAAGGGAAAAACACCTCAGATATGTTTCCAAACACTTGTTGACAACTTTCATTTGACCAACAGTCTGGGGATGATAAGCTGTGCTGAGATGTAATTGGGTGCCCTTTAGCTTAAACAGTTCTTGCCAAAAATTGCTTGTGAAAGTTGGGTCACGATCAAAAACAATAGAGTGCGACATGCCATGAATCTTGAAGACCTGGTCCATGAAAATTTGATCCATCGTGGATGCAGTAAATGGATGTTGAAGAGTGCATAAATGAGCATACTTGGAAATGCGATCCACAACCACCATTATGACTGATTTATTCCCTGATTTGGGTAAGCTGGTAATAAAGTCCATAGAGATATCCTTCCAAATAACAGGTGGAATCGAAAGCGATTGTAGTGTGCCCGAAGATTTGACTGTTTCTCCCTTGTTGTGTTGACACACCTCACATTTAGCGACAAAATTGTGGATGTCCTGTTTCATACCATCCGAGAAAAAAGAACGTTTGACCCTATCATATGTTTTGGTGAACCCTGAGTGCTTTGTTGTGGCTATAGCATGAAGCTCAGAAAGTACCATGGATTTAAGCTTTGATTGTTTACTTAAATACAAATGGCCTTTGTATCGAAGCTCATCCTGGAGCCAAGAGTACCCTAGGGGAGCCATAGCATTGGTTTGCAATTTCTGGATTAGATGTGAACTTCTGGGATCTTGAAGCCATTCCTGGTGCACAGCTTGGAGCCAATTGGTTACAATGAAGGAAAGAGAAAAAAGGGATCCTTCTTATTCATATTTTCCGGATAGTGCATCCACCACTACATTGTCTTTGCCCTTCTTGTAAATGATCTCATAATCATATCCAAAGAGCTTAGTCACCCATTTTTGTTGCTCCGGGGAGGAAATGCGTTATTCCATAAAGTACTTGAGGCTTTGATGGTCAGTATTAATTTGGAAACATTGCCCCAAGAGGTAAGGGTGCCATAGATCAACGACATGCAGAATAGCCAACATTTCCTTTTCATAAATGGGTTTTCCCAATGCCCAGATTCCTTTCAGATAGTTGCTTGCTGGTGAAGGCCAAAGGTCAACCCTCTTTCATAAAGACAACACTGATTCCTTTCCCTCAGGCATCACATTCCAACACAAAGGTCTTTTTGAAATCAGGAAGGGCCAGAACTGGAGTGGTGCACATGGCCATCTTCAAGGTTTGAAAATCTTGAGCAGGGGATAGAGTCCAAGTGAAAGAGTTATTTTTTAGGAGAGCAGTGAGAGGTGATGCAATCTTTCCATAGTTCTTAACAAACTTGCGATAATACCCTGTTAAGCCCACAAATCCATGCAATATTTTGAGAGTCTTTGGGTGCGATCAGTCTTGCATATCTTCAATATTTCTTGGATCCACCCTGACGCCATCCTTGCCAACTAGATGACCCAAGTATTCTACTTCTCAGGCACCAAAATCACATTTAGACTGTTTCAGGAAAAGTTGTTGCTGAGAGAGTAGATGGAAAACTTGATCCACATGAGTAAGATGGTTTGTCCAGGTTTTGCTATAGATGAGGATACCATCAAAGAAAACTAAGACAAAATGACGAAGAAAGGGACATAAGACATGATTCATGAGGCTTTGGAAGGTGGAGGGGGCATTACACAAGCCAAAGGGCATGACCAAAAAATCATAATGGCCCTCATGAGTGCGAAAGGTCATCTTGGGAACGTCTGCCTCTTTCATATGTATCTGGAAATAACCTGAGCGAAGATCAAGTTTAGTAAATAATTGGGCACCACTCAATTCATTGAGGAGGTCCTCAATGACAGGAATGGGAAATTTGTCTTTAATGGTCAGTTTGTTGAGGGCACGAAAGTGAGGACACATTCTCCAAGAACCTTCTTTCTTCAGGACCATGACTACAAGAGAAGAGTAAGGGCTTGTACTAGGGCGAATAACGCCTGCATTAAGGAGTTCCTGGACCATTTTCTCAATTTCTTTTTTATGTGAAAAGGGGTGGTGATATGGATGGATATTGGGAGGAAGGATTCCGGGTACAAGGGGAATGGAATGATCATGAACACCATGTGAAGGAGGGAGTCCTTGGTTAGTGGAAAATACCATTTGATGTTTAGAAAGGAGGGCTTGGAGATCATGGGGCACCGAGGGTGTCTTTGTTGCTTGTATGGCATGGAGTTGGGAAATGACACCAAAATGACCTTTCTTGAGCACCTTTTCCATGCAATGGGAACTAATGACCTCAGGTGAACCCGCAGTGATGCCTTGGAATTTATATTGGTGGCCTTCCTGGTCGAATTACATGGTTAATGCCTTAAAATCCATGAGAATGGGACCCAAAGTTCTTAGCCAGTCTACACCCAACACAATGTCACAACCACCCATGTCAATAGAAAACATATGGTATTTTAGGTGGTAGTCACCGATTTGGAGACACACATTTTCACAGGACCCTCCACATTTCATGGAACCAGCATTGGCAATCATGATTTGGAAATTGTTGACAACATGGACGTAGCAATGAGTTTCTTGGGCAATGTGGTGATGAATAAAATTATGGGTGCTTCCACTATCAACCAGAATGATGACCCTTAGATGCTTGATGTAACCGATTAACTTGAGGGTTTGGGGAGCGGAGAAGCCAGTGAGAGCATTGAGGGAAATGACAGGTTCTACTTCGGGAGGGTCTGAGGGAGGGGTTAAGTCAGTGATTTTAGGTGAATCAGACACAAGGGGAGTTTCAACATCCTCTTCCGAAATATCCTCACAGATGGCCATAAAAAGATTTTGTTCCTTACACTTGTGGCCTGGGAAATATTTGTCATCACAATTATAAAAAAAGCCTTTGAGTTGACATTCAACCATTTCAGCCCTGGTCAATTTTTGTATCTTTAATGGGGCGGAGGGAGTAGTGGGAGTGATGGGTTTAGGGCGAGGGATAAAGGAGGGTTTTCTTTTTTGAGAGGATACAACCTGTTGTGCTTCTTTATCTCTTTTAGTAGCCTCCACCCAACTCAAGGGTTGAACCATGAGGACATGGGCCCAAATCTCCTCCTTGAGGCCACTGATAAAACACTCTCGAAAGAAAGCATCAGTCATGCCTTCTGTTCAAAAATCCAGACGCTCAAAGGAAGCTATGAAGTCTTCTACTGTTCCTGATTGTTTCAACTTTGTCAAATGGCCCAAATGGTTGTTGTCTGTGTCAAAGCATTCATAAATCTTAGTCACAAATTGGGTCCAAGCAATATACCCTTGACGGGAAGTTTTTCTCCATTGCCACCATTGCCAACATTCTTGATCTAGATGGAGAACACTATACCGGAGTTTGGCCAAGTCATATATAATTTCGTATAAAGAGAAATAATGTTCCATTTGGGTTACCCAACTAGTGGGGTTTGAGCCATCAAATTTGGTCACATCCACCCACAGAAGGCGTAGTTCACGTTGAAAGTGATGAGGTTGAAAGGTATGGGAATGGGAGGAATGTTCACCTTACATTTTTGGAGGTGCTTCATAGAAAGGGTCATCTATAGGGATCTTCAGTTTGGTGTAGAGTGATGCAAAGATAGATTCAAGATGGGTGGTCAGTTCTTGTTTGACTTCCTCCATTGAGGACTGCATAGTTGTATTTATGGTTGTATTGATGGATGAATCGATGGAGGCAAAAGTAGCACTGAGTTGTTTCACTTCTTTTTGGGTCTCGAGGAAACCAGATTGCAAGGTGTTGAAGCGAGTTTCCAGATCTTGGCTA
>JZKD02S1851748.1:215893-235030 GCA_000966675.3 Picea glauca
TTTAATAACCCAACTCTTTGGATTTAACTCTCAAGCTCCGAAGAAAGGAGGATCGCCGATACAAACAAGGCTCTCCATTAAGGATTCTGTTGTGTTTTAATCACGGCATTTGTTTGCAGGGATGGCCGCCTCCTCACAAGTTTTTCAGAATAAGCGAGGGAGAGATGAATATTTGAATAGTGGATTGGCTTCGCGAGACTCCAAGCGAACCAATAGCGGAACGTTGGAGGATGACAGTTTTCTCATAGGCTTTATCGAAAAGATCGATAATATGGATAAGAATGGAGAGACGGATGTTGTGAATGAGGTCGAGGGGAAGATGATGTTCAATGGAGTTATAAAATCTCTGGAAGATGAATTTGTTTTGAAGGCGCAAACAGATAATAATTTCGAGTCCACCGATGAAAAGGGAAGCAGTGATCAGATGGATTCAAATAAAAAAGGCAAATTAACTGCAGAGGGGACTTCTGGAGCGACCTCGGTGAGGTCTAATAGAGGAGATTTCACCTATCACGACGATGTTTTGGCAGACCTTGATTACTTGGTAGACCATATTACTCCCGATGAATTGGGAATCATGATGCAGAACTATCTCGATCGAGATTCAGTGCCCGATATTATATATTCGGACACCGTGCATGGCTATATTGACAGTAGGGAGGCCTCCGACTGGTCTCTGTGGGGAGATGATATTTGGCTGTTGAATGAAAAGCCAGTCATTCAAAATGATTTAACATTGCCACAGCAAGAAGAATTTGGAATTAGTGAAGAAGAATTTGGAATTAGTGAAGCCAAGTTTAACTTGTGACCGCCAATGGGAAATGATAGTAATTGTAATGTATTGAGAAGAACCTTTGCGTCGAATTGTATGTTAATTGTATAGTTTTGAAGCCGTTTTCTTTGAAATGGCATAGTTTTGAAGCTGTTTTGTTTGAAATAGCATAGTTTTGAAGCCGTTTACCCTAAATTGTATCTTAGTCTGCGGAATCTTCGTTATCAGTTAGTTGAAATTATTACGTTAAGTATATTTATTGGAAATGAGTATAATTAATGATTTTTTAATCTAAAATATTAATTTGATGAATAACAATTAAAGATGTTATATATTTTTAGTCTTTCATTCAAATGATTGAATTAGATTTAATTTTCATAGCTTCTTATCATTTCTATCATTTTTAAAGTCATGGGTTAACCTGTTTACTTTTTCACATTTACTTAATTATGTTAAAAAATTACTCTATAATTATCTAATTGTCACTTTTAACCACATTTAAATGATTAACAAACTTGCTTGACATTAAATATTTACTTCACCATTATTATCTTTTTACAATGTAAATTTTACAATTAAACCAAATTTGGCCATATCTCCAGTAAGTCCCAACTCTCATATTTGTCATTGAATTTTCATGGTGTCTTTTTGTATTTTGGGATATTTTGAGGTGAGTTGTGATTTTTGTAATCTTATAACTAATTAGTCATTTTGTACTTTTGACATGAGTTGTTGTTATGTTCTATATTCAAGATATTCCATTTTGTAATATATGGATGTTATTAATATTTTGGAATATATTTACATATTTTGGAGAGGTTGCTAAATCAAATATTTATGATTTTGTTTTTAATGATGTTTTGCATATGACATATATGATTTTGAATGGCATGTAGTAGATGATTGTATATGTTATTTTTAATATTTGATGGTTTAATGACATTGAAAATGATTTGATTATTTTATGATTGTGATGATGATTATGTGAGCATGCTCACATATATGTGAGTAGGCTCACATATATGTGAGATTCAATATAATTTTATGATGATGATAATGATATATTATGTGTTTGCATCCTTCAAAAATAATTGCAAATACATGTGCATCTCATTATGGAGTGACATGAACATGATGATGATATCATGTAGTCACCTCCAAAAACCTTTTCAAAATATTAAGGTTCATCTAGTTGGACATTGACATAAACATGATGATGATGATACCATGTGCTTGCATCCTTCAAAAAAATTTACAAAATGTAAAGGTTCATCTAGTTGAAGTTTGACATGAAGAGGCGTATAAATAAATTGATTAAGGATTTTCCTTTATACATGAATGGATTTGTTAGACATGTAAATATGAATGTGTTGCACCTTAGTTCTCATACAATTCAAAGAAAAGTTCAAAGACTACACATGGTTTGGGTCCTTGGGTCAAATATGATATCTCATGCATTCAACCTCAACGATTGCATGGGGATGGTGGCCCCAATGAAACTCGTGTGCTACAATTGGTGGCATGGAATTTTGAGGTTTGGTTTTCATTTTTTCCCCAAGGATCATTTATGTCAAGTGTTATGAATTGTTCATAAATGTGAACTATATCTAGAAACAACTCAAGAATAGTGATTCAGTTAAATAGGTTGTCTAATTTATTGGATTTGTCTCAATGAGATAGTGTTAATGAAACTCTTTTCTACGAGTCCTTGACTACATATGATTGTAAAACAAAAAAAAATGGACAAGGTCATTTGGTTTAGTGTTAAAGCACTAGATTTTGATCCTAAGTTCAAATATTGATATCTCATGCATTTGAATTCAATCAATGCATGGTGTTAAACCCTAGAAAAATCCCCATGTTAAGAATAAAACCCATTATCAATCCCTAGATGTTAAGTTATTACATTTCTAGTTCTATATTAATAGGCCAACTAGAAACTATTAATATACCATGTGTCTCTTATATATACCTAGGAGACCTAGTCTTATGATCATCATATATTGTCTAGTGAATTAGATATATTGTCAAAGGAGGTTCACCCCTCAAAGGGGATTATATTAATTGAATTTTTATCATTGTCAAGGTGTTTGGTTCATAGCATCGATCCTAGGGTTTTGCTGCTTCAAGTAAGTCATCTTACCATTTTCACTATAACGATTTTTCTAGGATATTTCAGATAGTAAAATTTGGATGTTGCTCAAGAGACATATCATAATATGTTTGATTCTGTTTCATTATAATTTGGGAGATATCCTATGGAGGGCAGGGTTTGTGACTCATCTTCAAATCATTTTCAAACGAGTCACCTTGGAATTTTGGCTATAATATTTTTTCTAGGAAGTGTCACACAATGAAATTTTGTGGAGACAAATGATAAATGTCATAGTACAAGTGGTTGAAATTTGAGAGATATATTCCATGGAAGAAAAGGTTTGTGACTAATCTTGAAATTAGTTTTATGAGCATTTTCATTGTAACTTCTTTCAGTGAAGTTTCAAGATCTAAAATTTCCATAATCCTTAATTGACATAGTGAGGTAGATGTGGGTTTGTTTTTAGTTTATGACTCATTATATTTTATGATATATTTATTTTTGAATTTAGGGTTGCTCACAAGTTATTTTCTAGTGATTTTAAGAGATTTTTCTATGGTTAGCAAGCTCATTTTTAAAACAAAATTTAGAGATGTATTCTAGTGTCTCTAAATAACATAATATTTGTTTCTAATTGGTTAAAACTATGGTTGGAGAAGAATACATATAGAAAATACGCATTGTTTCACCTGAGCGAAAACCCTTGTAACCCTACTGGTACCGCTTCAAGTAGTACCTCATTAGGTAGTACCTGTAGATGGAATATCACTTCCACTTACCTTTGGTATATAGGAAATACCCTAGGTATACCTAAAACTAGGCTTAGATAATCTATTCAATCATCTTGTTCCTATAGTACACCAAGAAAAAAACTCGAGGAGACCACTCTCTAGTACCAGGATAGTTGGATAATATGGCTAAGGGCACAATTGAGCCTCCTTACTTAGTTCCATGAGATATGTGGTCAAGTACTATTGTTGGACCCCACGTGTATATCAGAGACCTATAGCACCTAACACTCCCTTTTCCTTAGGACCTAGTAACTTTTTCCCATGGCTCCAAAGAAAGATCCAAAATTTACTTTAACAAGTAAACCTTCACAAAGATCAACCATGACGGAAGAAGAAAGAGAGAATTTTTTTTAGCAAATGGGAAAGTTGGAGAAGAAGATGGATGAAAATAAGGTACAAATGTAACACATGGAAAAGACAATGTATACAAAGATGGAATAATTGAAAATTTCCATGAAAACCATCTTGTTACATACCCAAGATGAGAGTTATCTCAAGCAGATTTCAGGATACAAGAAAATCATATAAATGTTGAGGAAATAAAAATTGATCCCCAAAATCATGATTATTTATTACCAACAACAAGGAACTACTTAATTCATAAGATGGATATAAGGAAGTTTGATGGTAAAGATCGTATAACATGGATATTCTAGATGAAGCAATTCTTTGATCTATATGAAGTGCCAAGCTTAAAAAAGGTAACTATTGTATCCTTGTATTTACAAAATGATCAATTTCTTTGGGATCAATGGTTTTGTGAAAGAAAAATGGATTCTATTATATCTTGGTCCATCAAAAGAATTGATAACTCATTATGGGGATATTAAGTGTAATTTCCCTAATATGAACCCCATTTGTAGCTGGACATATAGGTTGGAGAGCCATTTTTCTTTTGCACGCACGTGAGTAGTGCACAATGTAAGGACGCATATAGGCCACTGAGCCATTGGAAACAAGTGTAAATGCAATGTACATATATGCTAATGAGTCGTTGGTACCAAGTTTTGGTTTTGCGCACACCTAGAGAGTGTGCAAAGCTTGTTATTAAAGAGAAGGTGAACACATTCCCTAGTGTTGCAAATACCTAAGCTAGTGCATGTGGATTGTGCATCAATGGAGGTTGTGAATATTCCACAATGTTGTGTGCACACAAGAAAGTGTGCGATAATGATTGTGGTGTATATATATGTATATTTTTTTAGGTCAAAGAGCTTGTATGATTATTGGGTTGATGAGCCAGAACAAAAATAGGCCAGTGCGCCTATTCTTATATAGTGTATCACACTCAATTTATTTATATATTACATGGATTCATGTAGATAGACTCAGACTAAAAAGAGACGGGGAGCTGAACTCCACCGAAAAAGGGAAAAAGGGGGGGATATTTTAATAATATTTCTGAAAAGTATAATTTATGGATACATTATTTATCGTAAGTTCCCAAGGCATGGGGAACAAGTCACCAAGTGGTAAATATATTTCTGAAGGTGACAAGTGTCGAGTTGAAAGAAGGCAATATATATTGTTGGTGTTAGTGTATTTGTGAGATTATCAGTCATTCGGGGGATCATCCATTATTTTCCTCCATCATTCAGAAGAATAGAAGTCAAATTTTTGTTGTAATTATGATAATGGATTAACCCTGTGCTTTTGAAAAACTTGGTACGATTGAAGAAGTGTGTTTTCAAGCTTGTAGGTTGTCGAAGGAGCAATTTTTCATGCCCATAGTTTTTCCAAGAGACGGGTTGTTAGGTCCATGAGAAATATCTCCAAGTGAGATATTGGATGGGAATTGATCCTTGGTGCGCTGGACATTACTTTCGGTCCTCTAAGACTTCTCGATCTGTCTTGTTGCTTAAGCCCTAGAAAGGAAATGGGGAATCCTAAGGACTATTGAGAAAAGAAGGGGCACACTTCTTGGGGTGGGACAACCATGTGGGAAATGAGGGACTGTAGACTAGTTGCAACAATCGACATCTTAGACTAAGCAATTCCATTGTTTGTCAAACCATAAATTGGCACTAGGAATTCTTTTTCCCTGGTGGAGTTCAAGCCCCAGCTCAGGGGTGGCCAATTGCTGAAATATTATGAGAAACAATGTTTATTACTGGGAGGAACGTCTAATTTGTGCACATAGTAGGTGACTTTTCTTAAAATATAAGTGTTTTTATGTTCATGTCTATTTACTGCGTGCTTATTCAATTGTATCTATTACGATCTATTACTTAAATATTGTTGTGTATGAATAACAGTTGTTACTATGTTAATGTTGTCTATTTTGTAAGTGTGATGTGCATATTTTCATAATATTTGTATGTGATGAGTATGCTAGTTGATAAGTAACTTCTATAAGATAGTTTTGATATATGGAAAAGAGCTTCCTGAGTGAGGCTACAAGTACCATGAGTGCAGAAAGTTGTCTGTGTGCACAAGTGACCAGTTTCCTTGTGTGTGTTGGAAGATAGTTTGAGTGCACATGAAAGCAAGACTTGTAAGCAGAATCAAAACAATTATGTGCATTGTGGTATCTGGGTTGTTCGTATGGTTATGTCCACATTATTGTTCTCATGCTTGGAGTGGTCTTACACTGTGTAATGTTGGTTTGTTCAGTATGCTTGGGTGCACAATTTTATTTTAAGTTATTTCTGTTATTATAATATGTAAAACGGGAGGGACTATGATGTGGCACAAACCAGTTTGGGTTGTGTACACTAGATTTTGGGTGACATTACTCACTAGTAAGTTGGGTACATCATCCATAGATGTTACAGATTGGTATCAGAGAGTCAGAAGTCGGGATGGTGGGTGGCATGGCCTAGCTTTGGAGGATGGTGAGGTTACATTAAGATAAATACATTCTTTAGTCAATTGATAAATATTTTGAAAAAATTCCCAATTATAGAGAACAATCAATAATTCCAAAAGCTTAGTCTCAGGGTAAAGAAAATTTCATAGGATAATCTATTACACCTTTTTTTTGGCACTTTAAAAGAGAATATTCAGCACGAGGTGCATCTCTTCGAACCTAAATCCCTAAAGCGTGCTTTCAATATGGAAAGGAAAGTGGAAAAAAAATATGGCTACTATAAGGGTGGCCACTAAAAACTATATAGAGCACCATGTTCCCTCTCCTATCCTCACCTAAATGACAAGTTTGATGGCTTAGAAAATGGATAAAATAAGAACCCAATGACTATGTTTCAATTGTGACAAGTACAATAAGGGTTAGGTGAGAATAAATTATTCTATATAGACTATGAAGAGGAAGAAGATCAATAATTAGAACCATCACATGATCTAGATCTAGAAGATACTAATCCAACAATGTCTTGTCAAGCATTGGACAACATCAATACTCCAAAAACCCTCAAGATAAAAAAATATATCAAAAAAACAAATGAAATAGTGTTGATTGATTCTGGTAGTACCCATAACTTCATCAATTACAAATTATCAAGAAGTCTCAACTGTTTTTCATTTTCAACAACATATTTTCAAGTAATGATCATAGATGGAGGTACCCTAAATTGTTCGGGGACATGCCTTAGTATTAATCTCAATATGGGGAAGTATTTATTGGATAGTCCTATTATTTCCATCCAAATGGGTGGTGTTGATGTTATAATAATTATAATCATTGGATACAATGAAACATAATCTTATATATCTTGTTATGAGATTTTTCTTGAAATGGAAGGAAATTGAGCTTAGAGGTATTCAAGAGAAACCCTCTAAAGTGATAAGCTCAGATAGTCCTATTATTTCCATCCAAATGGGTGGTGTTGATGTTATAATAATTATAATCATTGGATACAATGGAACTTAATCTTATAGATCGTGTTATGAGATTTTTCTTGAAATGCCAGGAAATTGATCTTAGAGGTATTCAAGAAAAACCCTCTAAAGTGATAAGCTCCAATAGGATGAAAAAATTACTAAAAAAGGTACACCATCATGTAATTTCACAATTGTGCTCACTAGATGTTCAAGCATATATATTCTCTACTCTACTCGATATCCAAATAGTTATAAACAATCGTTCCAAGGTATTTGGGGAGATACCTAAGGGTCATCCACTTGCTCGAGATCATCACCATGATATTCATTTGCAACCAAGAAATGTACCACCTAACATTAGGCCTTACATGTATCCATATGCACATGAGACTGATATTGATTGTATGATCCAAGAAAATTTAGAGTTTGGCATCATTAAACCTATTCAAAGTAATTTCTCTTCACCAGTTGTGATGGCTATGAAAAATGATGGTCCATGGCATATGTGTCCAAATTACAGAAAACTCAACAAAATGACCATACAAGATAGTTTTATTATTCCTATCATTCATGAATTATTAGATGAATTGCATGGATCAATTTTCTTTACTAAGTTGGATGTTCATTTGAGATATCATCAAATCATAATGAGTTAGGAAGACATTCCCAAAATATGCTATAGAACACGTAAAGTTCATTATGAGGTTTCAGTTATTCCATTTGGACTTACCAGTTCACTGTCAACATTTCAAACCTTTATGAATTCTATTTTTAAACCATTCCATAAAGAAATTGTGTTAGCAGTTTTTGATGTCACGTTGATGTATAGAAAATCTTGAGAAGAGCTTGTACAACATGTTGATAGAGTATTGAAACTATTGGAAGAGAAGCAAATTTATGAAAAGCCTTCCAAGTGTGCATTTGGGGTTAAAGAAGTTGAATATTTGGGTCATATTGTGTCACATGAAAGTGTGAGAGTGGACCCTAACAAAATCAAAGTTACGAGGGAATGGCCAATTCCAAAAACCTTGAATAATATTAGAGGATTTTTAGGATTGATAGGATATCAGAATAAGTTTTTCAACAACTATTGTCAAATGGAAACACCTCTAAACTATTTTTTAAAGAAGGAGGCATTTTCTTCTACTAAAGAAGAAACCAAATATTTTGAAAAGATTAACGAGGATATGTGTACAAATCTTTTCTTGGCCACACCTTCCTTCAAAAAAACCTTTAATGTTGAGTGTGATGCCTCAAGAAATGGCATTAGTGCATTTTTAATGCAAGAAGGAAGGCCAATTTCCTTGGAAAGTATCCCATTATAGGAAAAAACTTACTCAAACCCATCTATGAAAAAGAAATGTTGGCCATACTGCATGTAGTTAAGAAACGATTCCCTTACCTAATAGGAAGACACTTCAAAGCAAAAATAGATCATGATAGTTTTAATTACTTCTTGGCGAAATGATTATCTTCAAAAGAGAAACAAAAATGGGTTACATAGGTGTTAGGTTATGAATTTTAAATTATCTACAAAAAAGAAAAACACAATTATTGTAGGGGCTAGTCGGCTCCACCGACTAAACCTGTTTGTCGACTAGCCAAGTCCACTGCAGTAGTTGGATAGGAAGTCAGTCGAATAGATAGTTAGATTCAACTAACCAAGTATTTAAGGAATGTAACTGAATGGTAATTGTATCTCTCTCTCTCTCACACACACACACATATCCACTATCTTGTAATGGAAAGACAGGTTTTTCTGGACTCATATATAATAAAAGTTATTGATGGTTCTACTTCATTTCTGCATTCTCTTCTATATTTTTGTGTTCTCTTGTATATAATGTTGTAGTGTATAATGCCATGTGTAAGGATCTGGCAGAAACCTTCTCGTAGTTTCCCCTAGAATACAACATTGGTTTTGTTCCTGGTAGTTCTAAACTCAAATATGAACAACAAAAACACACATAGATACTAAGTTTTCAAGGCATACATAAATGGTGGGATTGTGAGATTATCAATTACATAAAAAATTATTCAAGAATAAATTGACTAACACTCGTTGAAACACGTGCCCAATTCTTCTCAAAATGTCACAAATGATTTATGGAAACCATTCTAGAAGCATTATTCACATATCTCAATCAACCAAATGCACAGACCCACTTCCTATGAGTAGTTAATGATTTTGGAAACCTCTTTTTCTCTTGATTTTATAGTTTCWTCAAACTCTAGAAGTTGTTCCCTTAGTAACTTGTTTTGTTTTTTAGATTTTCTTAGTTCTTCATTTGCACAGATAAATTATTCCTCAAAGTTGACTTCTTCTTCATCTTCCGAATGATTATCATCTTGAGTTTCCATTCCCATAAATAGAATCTATAGATCCTCTTCTTCATTTTCTTCAGATGAGACACTGTCTTCTTGGGTAAATAAAGTTTTCTTCTTGTTGTAGGACATCCTTTTATCTTTCATTTTTCTCTTCTTCTGATCTATGAAATTTCTTTCATCATCATTTTCCTCTTGCTTAGGATCGGGACATTTATTAGAAAAGTTTCCAATTTTTCCATAGTCGAAACATATTAGAGGAAACTTTCCTTTGTATTTCTCAATCCCTCTCTTGAGTTTCTTCATGAAGTTGGCAACTTCTTCATCAGATATATCTAGTAACTCTTCATTGTTTTTTTTCTTCTGCTTCTTCTTTATTTTAGATTCCTTAAAGGATGTTTCTCCTTTTGATGGTGTTTCCTTACCTGTCCTTGTCTCATATGCAGTAAGAATTCCATGGAGCTCATCTATATTGAGTTTTTCAAGTTCTGGTCTATCTTCAATTGTGGAAATATTTGCATCATACCTTATAGGTAAGGACCTTAAGATATTTTGTATAGTAGGTTTTTCTAAGTGTTATTCTCCTCCTTCTCTGATTAAATTAACTACCTAATCTTCTCTATGAAGGTATTCAACAATGTTATCTTCTTATTTCATCTTCAAATTTTCAAAATGAGCTCTGTAGGTTTGTATTTTGGCTTCCTTGGCTTTGATATGTCCTTCATATATAACTTCCAGTTTGTCCCATATATCCTTATCTGACTTACAATGCATTACCTTCACAAACATTCTTATTGACTACTCTTTAGTTGTCATTGCAAACATTCTTTTCTACAATATCTGTGGGTGGAGTAGCTAGTACAGTGTAACCATCTTTTACAGATTTCCAAACATCAAAACCAAGAGACAACATGTAGCTTTTCATTCTTATTTTCAAGAGAGCATAATCATCTCTTTTAAAAAAAGGTTCTATTTTGAAGACATTACCTCTTGTTGATCCATTTATTTAGGATCTACCTTCCAGTGATTAGACTGTGATGAAGACACTAACTATGATACCAATTGTTGGAAATACTGAGAGGGGGGGTGAAGAAGTATTACCTTTTTAAACAATTAATATTTACATTGTTATTTTAATTATCACAACACATCATCAATGAACTTGTATTTAAAACATCAATTATGTAAATCAAGAATTAAAAAGTTTATAAAGAATAATATGTGATTTTAAAGGACACCAATCCTCTTTAGATAACTAAATATTGGAGATACAAATACCCTTCTTAAAGAACCAACCCTAAGAATCACCAACTCCCTTGTTTTTAGGGCACCAACCCTTGGAAGCACCAACTGCCTTATTTTTAAGGCACCAACCCTATGAAGCACCAACTCCCTTATTTTTAGGGCACCAACCCTAGAAAAAACAAACTCCCTTGTTTTCAAACTTTACTTAGTAAAGGATATGAATCATTCCTTTCTTCTCCCTTCCACCCTCACTACTTAATTATCTTAATCTTTCCTTCTTGGACTCTACTTCTACTTTTGATCTTCTGATATGGATTCTATAAACACTTCTTCTTTCATCCTTCTTTCTTTCTTATATAGTTTAACAGATGGTGTGAGATTTGAATCATTATGTCCCTTTGTTTGAACCAATGCACCCTTTCATTTTGTTTAACAAGAAATAATGTTTATCTTTTAAACTTATAATTAATATCTTCCTCTATTATTATTCATATATTATAGTGAAATCTATTTAATTCAGTAAGATGGATTTTCAAAAATAGGTCACAGGTATAGATCGATTTCTTTTAATTCAATCCCATGCCTCTTTATCGCATTCTCAATTTGAATTGTATCTTATCTTTTTTATTATATATCTAATGCATTTCCTGTATTGGACCACTTAATATTAATCCGGACAAATTCCATATCTTTATCTGATTCAAAATCCCTTCCTGTCAATAACAAAACTCATCCTCTTTGTGTTAAATTGTATATAGAAGCACTTCAAGACCTCTATTCCATATGACCACTGGTAGTTTCTAAGTGATAAGCCAAGAAAGAACTTAATCTCTTATCAAGATTGACGATTGTGTTTTATTTTCAAGTTCAGATGGATGGTTCTCATTTACTTCGGGACTTCATCGTTTCAGGACTCTAGCCTTTGCAGTGTTCCAACACTCTAGGAGTAATTTTTTTCACAGTGTGTATCAACACTTCCCTACTTAATAAACTTCACATGTACAAGAGTTAGGACCGTAGGATTAGGTGAAAAGTAGCCCCTGCTTTTTGGGTATTCAACTATTCGAGGCTCCAAGACTTCAAGTTACTTGAACTCTGAATTATTTCAATCCCTCTAGAGGTTCACCTACCCAATAAGTCATAAAGATGAGGTGACCACTTCCTATGATTTATTAGTACTCCTTATTCTATCCTTCCATTGTAATAGACCAAACGATCGAGATTGTTCCGGAGGAAGATCAATGGTTAACATTAATTATGACTTCGGCCTTCGGTGCTTTGGGATTTTTTGTTGGTAGGAGAATTTGGACATCCCTAAAGGATGTAATCCCTTAGTGACATGGTTTGTTGATGTCACTATTTAAGTGGCACTAAATGAGTGTATTCCGCATGTCATCTTGATTTGTGACTTCCATATACCTGATGTGCCAACTAGACCTTGACACATTTCACTAGCTCATTGGGCCATGTGTCATCTTTGTCTTATGCCACATGTTTCCCTCCTGGATCATGGCTCTACACTTCTTGGCTTTAGTGCTTCATGGATTTGGAAGTTTTATATGATTGGGAATCCTTGTAACCCTGTTGTGGTCAATTTCGGGCTAACTATTCCTTCCCTTCCACTAAACTCGATCAGATGGTCGAGAATTCATCTGAAGTCCCTCCTTGATCTAACAACTGGTGAGATTTCATGACTTCGTGACTTCGAGGCTATGTGGATTCATCCTTTTCTCAAATATTTTTCGAGGTGGCAAAGCTCCGAAATAGCAAATCTTTCTATCTACTACTTGATCCAACGACCGAGAACTAACCCAAATTTTCTCCAAAACATCTAACGGTCGACGATAGTTCATGACTTCAGGGCTTCATGATTTCGTGCCTCTTCCTTATCTCCAATGTTCGCTGAAGTGGAAAAGTTTTGGAGTCCTATTTATATCTATCTATGGTTAAGGATTATTTATCCCGATCTGATGGTTGGGATTTGATTTCTCCCAACCTCTAACTACATCTCGATCTGATGATCCTAGATTTCCCTGAACTAAGAATGAACAACTCCTGTAACTTGATACTTTACAAAATGATTTCTTCACTCACAAAACTATGGCTCATGTGTTATTTCAAATGTTCCATCTCTTATGATCTTCGATTAACATTATTTAGCCATTATGTTCTATTGTAATATCTTTCCATGGTTAACATCAATGACAGCATTATATAATTGTGTCCAACAATATGCTCTTAGAATTGTTTACATGAACACTCATGAATTGATTGATTGAAATATTGTAGCCAGTGTTAGTTGAGCACTTTATTGTTTTGTTGTCCAATGAACAAGTTTCTTGTGATTTGGTAGGAGGGTAGTTTCATGTTATTTCCATATATTAGATAGTCATTCTTGTACTTGTCTCCAAAAATACAATATTGACATCTCTAAGCTTACACCCCTCGATTGGATTGACGATTACATGTTCAAAAATTAAGTTAATTAAGTAGCTCAAAAATAATATTTAAGTTAATATTAATAAATATTTATTGATTAAATAAGAATAATTTTTGTTTCAACTTTGTTTAAATAACTAGTCATTAATATAAATATAGAATATTGATTACTTAAAGATATATTTATGCCTTCACTAGTTACTAGCAACAAACACATTAATATCATTAATGTGTGGCATATATTTAGCACATTAATATTTTTCTTTTCCCTATAGTATGTGCTAAATATACATTCATGGGGGTGGTGAAATTATGAACTCTCCATTTAATTGACAAATTCTTTCGTATAGTCCAACCTCCCTATTAACATGTGCTTGCTTATCATTATCCTAACAAGATGTGGAAAATATCCACATTCTTAAAGTCCCACATTTTCAAAAGAATTAATTAAATTAATTGAACCACCGAGTGTAATATCAATGTGAATATATTTTTATTATTTAAATTAATCTACACTTTTATTATAATATCGATGTGAGTGTAAACCTCGCTAAGGGCATACACATTCGCGCTAGGGTTTTTCTCTGAAACCTGCCTCCATCCGCCGCCTTTCTTCCATAGCAGCGACCATGGAGGCCGAGCAAGGGGGGCCCTCAACCCCCTCCTATAGTATTGTCATAGGGAAGGAGCACGACTCCACTCACTTCAAACTCCCAACCTTTGAACTCACATATGACATGCAGAAATTAATCTGGGAGGATGAAATGTTGAAGGAAAAATCGATGGACATTGACCTAGAAACCAGTCAACCAAGAACTAAACACACATGGGAACCCTGAATATGCATTCCAAAAGCCTCTATAGCTCCCAAACATACCATAATATCACCGAGAATGGAGGATCATAAACAATATATGATAGATTTTGCTTTGATAGGTAAATTCTTGGGGTTATGGCCTTCCAAAAAAGACCTGGTCAAATGGCTTCACCATTGGTGGAAACCCAAGGGTCATTACGACCTCCAACTAGGGTCAAAAGGCTTCTTTACGATCATATTGCATAATCTGGAGGACATAAATCGATTATTTGAAGGGGGGTCATACTTATACAACTCAAAAATCCTGTTTCTCTGATTCAGGACGGAGAGATTCAACCCAAAAAAGGAAGAATTCACCCACACTCTGGTTTGGATAAGGCTATACTCTCTCCCACAAGAATTTTGGCTGGAGGATATCCTCGCAGGGATTGGAAACACCATCGGTAGCTACGTCAAAGCTTCAGAGGAAACAAAACAACGAAGGTACACTTCTTATGCCTGCATATGTGTTTATTTAAATATATCAAAACCCCTCCTTGGAACCATTATCCTAGATTACCAAGATGAGGAATGGTAACAAACCCTAGATTATGATAGCATCCCCTTCTGGTGCCATAAGTGTCATGAGCATGGACACCTATTCCGAGAATTCCCTTTAAATAACCCCCCCAAGCCATCTCAGGAGGAATCTGACAAACCCAAGGATGGCTTCACCCTAGTCACGGGTCATCGACAACACCATATGAGAAGGGCACCCCCAAGCCCCTACTAGACCCCCTACCAAGAACTCTTTTGATGCCCTTCAAACCCCATTTGATACCCCCTCATCCTCTAATAACCCTCTAACAATCCATGCAACTAGTCAAATCCATGTCATGCAAGATCCCCCTATCCTTTCTTCCTCACAAACACTAGTCACGACAACCTCCCTCCCAACCACTCTCGGGTCAGAAATGGGGGATCCAGACCTAGGCCTGGAAGATCAAGAGCTGGCAAGTATCGATATGGCACATCTAGAATAAGCATATCGTGAGCATCAGTTGTATACCATATCTTTTGACTAGTTTCAAAGGTGCACAAAGTCTTCCTTAACTCTTCTGTAGGAAGTAAAGCCCGAGCCAACACAAACCTGGGAATACAAAAAGAAACCTCCAAGGAACAACACAAAACTACAAAGGAGGATAAATGAGAGGAAGGGAACTGAAACACCAGCTCATCCAGGATGTTAGTATCTTTCTTGTCAACTCATGTCAAATTCATTTGATCTCAGACAAATTCCCCCCCTCCAACCCCCACCTTCCTCATGAAGATACTATATTGGAACATAAGAGGCCTTAACGTAAAGAGAAAGCAAACCTTTCTCAAAGATAGAATCAGGAAGGAACAACCAAACATACTACTCCTACTGGAAACAAAATGTGCAGGAACAGAGGCATAGACCACGCTTCAGTGATGTTGGACACATGCACAACATGTGGAAGTGAACGCTATTGGGGAAACATGAGTTCTTTCACTGCTTTGGAATCCAACCACCTTTCTACTTGACAAATTTTTTACTTCTGAATGGACCATCACAACCTATTTTTTCCTCATTGGTTCGAACAAATAAGGCTACATCACAAACGTCTATGGACCCCCTAGACTAGGGGACAAAGAAGCAAACCTCCAGCACATGGAATGGGTAGCATAACACTTAGGCCCCCAAAGGTGGATCCTCGAGGGCGATTTCAATATGATCACGGGGTTGGAGGAAAACAATGGAGGCAATTACTCCTTGGGAAATGATAGCATTCTCTTTAATTGTACCATAGGCCTAGTGAACCTCATTGACATTGAAACAGACAATGGGTCGTTTACCTGGTCCAATAGATGCTCGAGGGCCCAACATGTATCCAGTAGACTAGACCACTTCCTAATTTATGAAGCCATCATGATGGATGGTATAGCATGCAATGCCACAGTCATCGATACAATGGGTTCATATCACTAGACAATTCTTTTGACCCTCAACATCACTGGAACCCCACGCAAAAAACCTTTTCTTTTTGAAAAATTCTAATTGACTCACCCAGATTTCCAAGAAAACATCAAGGCTTGGTGGGAAGAGGTGGCCATCCAAACAGGAACCCCGATGTACAGATTTCAACAAAGACTAAAAAACCTCAAACAACACCTCAAAATCTGGAACAAGTCCACCTTCGGTGATATTTTCCAAGCATAGGAGCATCTACAACAGCAAATGCAAACACTACAATAGCAAATCCATACACAAGGTCTAACAGAAATTCTAAAAACATAGGAAACACTCAACAACTAGATCACATAAAGAAAAGCGCAGGAAGAAGTTCTCTGGAGAAAAAAATCTTGCATCCTGTGGCTGAAAGAGGTGGAAAAAACACGAAATTCTTCCACAGATCCATGATCCAGAGGCGCCAAACCAATCGCATCACCCATCTAATTTCAGAGCAAGGTACAAAAATTCAACAACATGCTAATATGGAAAAGGAATTGCTTACCTACTACCAATCTCTTCTTACGCAACCCCCAACAGATCGTTTGCAGGCCATTGATTCTATCTTGAAAAACATACCCAAGGAGGTCACCAAGGAGAAAAATGAATCCCTGATGAGACCAATCACTTAGGAGGAGGTAGATCAGTCTCATAAGGCCACTCTGCTCGGCAAGTTCCCTGGACCAGACAAATTCACTTCAGACTTCTTATACTACTATTGCAGCATTATCCGTGAGGATGTGTGGGAAGTCATTCAGGACTCTAGAAGATCTGGGAAGCTCCTCCAAGCTTTCAATGAAAATTTTCTCACCCTCATCCATAAAAAGAACAACACCACTTCTCCAACAGATTTTAGACTCATAGCCCTTTGCAATGACATTTACAAACTCCTAACAAAGATCATTGCAACCCGCCTTAAGCCCATTCTACCATTACTAATTTCCCCAGAGAAATCCGGCTACGTAGAAGGTCGTCAAATTCTAGATAGCGTAATCCTAGATCATGAAGTTTTTCATTCCCTTCACTCTACCAAAACACAAGGTATGCTCCTAAAAATGGATCTTTCTAAAGCTTTCGACAAGTTAAGCTGGAGCTACTTGAAATATTCTCTCCTAGCCTTTGGCTTTGATCCCACTTGGGTCTCTTGGATTGTCAACCTCACCTCTTCAACACTATTTTCCATCCTTATCAATGGTGTCCCTTCTAAACCTTTCTCCCCCTCAAGAGGAATAAGACAAGGGGACCCCCTCTCGCCCTTCCTTTTCATCCTTATGGAAGAAGGTCTCAACCGCACACTTAAAGAAGTAATCAAGGACCACTCTCTCTTGGGCCTCAACCCCCATGGAATTTCTCCCCCCATATCTGACAACCAATTTGTAGATGATATATTTCTTATGCGACTATCCACTTTCAGAGAAGCCTGGTGTTTTAGATCCATCATTGATCTCTTCTACGAAGCTTCGGGCATGGAAGTGAACTTAACCAAATCCCAATTCTTCTTCTTCAACATGTATCTATTTATCCAAAGCCATCTCACTCTCATCCTAGGCTTCACCTGCAACATCCTACTATCAGTCTACCTAGGCATCCCCCTCATTGATAACACACTTAGGAATTCCTCCTGGGACTCCTCGTTATCCAATTTCAGGAAGAGACTCTCCCTTTGGACCTTTCTCTCCCTCAATCTGCCTAGGTTCCTCGTTCTCCTTAAATCAGTCCTCCAAGCTCTCTCGACCTACACCTTCTCAACCTTGGCAGCCCAAATTTTCATCCTCAGCACCTTACGAATGATCCAAAGAAGATTTATGTGGAAAGGAATCAAGGAAGGACACAAAATTTCCTTGGTAAGTTGGCAAAAGGTCTCCACCCCAAAAAAAGTAGGAGACCTCGATCTATGTGACCCAACCATTATCAACAAATTCCTCAGTGCTAAAATCTAGTGGAGATGGTTGAAAATACCTCAAGATTTCTTAGCACAATTGTGGAGAAAAAAATAAAACCCCACAACCCTGGAGAAAGAACTCATCAATTGGAATGGTCAAAGCACATGATCACTCATCTGGAATGCGGCCCGGAACAACCAAAGACTTATCATGGACCATCCATTCTAGGAACTACGAAATGGATCATCGAAAAACTTCTGGAGTGACTCATGGAAACAACTCCTAGCCTTGAATACAAACCCAAATCTTAGAGACCTCATTCCCCTTACAACTTCCATAGGACTTCATAGAGTCATCGACTTATCGAAGCCTTTTGATCCTAGGGAATTATGGAGTACCTGGAAAAACTTCCACGAGCACCTGAATATTCTCCCGATGTTCAATCTCCGACCCCTATAGGAGAATCTCGCCTCAAGGAAAATTTTAAGCCAACAAGGGGAGGACATTCTCAGGTGGGGCCACTCCACCACATGTGCCTTCAACATCCCTAAACAATACTACTTAAAAGTAGGCCACAAAACCTCCCAAAAATCAACACCTTTCTTTAGTTAGTGGAACCCAACAACATCCTCACTTGGGATAACTTAAGGAAACGGGGTTTCATTGGTCCCTCTTGGTGTCAGCTATGCATACAAGAGGAAGAAACCCAAAATAATCTCCTCAACCTCTCCCCCTATAGTTCGTGCATTTGGGATTAGAGCGCTAGCATCATGAGAACATCAGATAGGAACCACATGGTTCTAAAGGAAACCATTGCAGAATGGAGAAGCTCTTTTTTTCACTCTCCCATCCTCAATAGAATCTGGTAGTTTCTGTTAGGATATTTAGACACTTAGGAGTTAGTTAAGATCTACTTGGTCTAATATGTCGTTAGGTAAAAGTGTGTTTCTTTAGTATGCATTAGTATGCATTTGTAGTT